>JAGKTI010014386.1:6207-21718 GCA_018397915.1 Birgus latro
GAGAGAGAGAGAGAGAGAGAGAGAGAGCAGCAAGGGGTAACTAAAGAAAAGGTAACAAGTAGATATATATAAAGGTAGGTAGGTAGACAAGCAAGAAGAACTCATCCCTGAACCAAAACCCACAAAACGACCCTTATACAAGGCGTCCCTTAGGCTGCATCTCCCTTACAGGTGAGGTGAGGTGAGAGGCGACAGGTGAGGGGGAAGCAATTAGGAGACAGGTGACTTGAAGGGGAGTCTCTCAGGGGGGTTGATTACACTCCGCGGTGGTGGTGGAGGGGACGGTGGGGGTGGAGTTGTGGGGGTGGAGGAAGGATGATGAAGACGGAGGGTGATGGAAGGAGGAAGAGGAAGAGGGGGAGGAAGAGGGAAGACAATGAATAGGAAAAGGAGGAGGGAGAAGAGGAAGATTACATTTTGAGGTGGTTGGGGTAATGTTGGGGAGTGCACAGGGCATAGGAGGTTGCAAATTTGTAATGAAGAAAGGACGAAAGAGAGAAAAGCGAGAGAGAAGGAAAGGAAGAAGCAGAATGGGAGAGAAAATGGAAGACTACAAGGAAGAGGGAGAAGCAAAAGGAGGATGGCAAGGGGGAAAAGAAAAATGAATTGTGTTGGGGAAGGGTTGGGGAAGGAAGATGGTGTTGATGGGTTGCAGTTTCATGCTTTGCTATCCTTGTCTTTGACTCATGGAACAGAAACCTTAATTATAACCCACCCAACAACAAACTGGCACGAAAGGAGTACTAGGTCTGTTGCTGCAGGCTTTCATTTGTGCTCCTTCATTGTGGAACGAGAAGGAAAGACGGGTGGAAAGGATGTGGGTGGAGAAGGAAGAGGACGAGAGGAGGGAACGAGGATAATGTACAAAGGGTACAAAGGGTACAAAGTGTACAAAAGAAAGCAAACAGCAACAGGCTTTTGGTCTATTCAAGGCTGCTTGTTATGGGGTAGGTTATAGCTAACAAACTACGGAATGAGTTGAAGACAGTACAAAGGAATACAAAGGAAAGCAAACAACAACAGACATTGAGGTCCTTTTGAGGCTGCTTGTTACAGAGTAGAGTATGACTGCAAGAGATAATTCTACATGCTGAAGGATAAGGATAGTAAAGTAAGAGGGCTCCCCCCGCCTTCAAACCCTCCAGTTAAAACTGGCAGGAAAAAGTGTGAAGGTCCACCATGCAGCATGGAAAAACTGACATGGAAATTTCATGGGAAAGACTGAGAGGGAAAAGATACATTCTGTACCACTTTATCTGCAAGCTACCAGTTTGAATAACCTAAAAGAGGAAGTCAAAGTAAAATGAGTAATCAAATAAATAAATAAGGGACGACATTATGTACGGGTACGTTGAGTTATTGGGTCGTATGTAGACACAGTGTGGAAATTACACAGTGTGGATGTTCAGGGATGGTGCGGCAACATTGTCTGGCGCTTTTAAGGTAGACAGCAGTCAATCAGGCCCAAGCTCCGTTCACTCCACTGTGACAAGGAACTATCCCAAGCGGGACAAGTACACAAGTTACTTCCTGAAGCAGTGACCCCTAGTACATTAAAAAAAATCCTGGTGGTGGTCACTTAACTAACAGGGACCCTCAGTGTTCCACAGCCCATCACAGATAGATAGTCAGAGTAGTGACCGTTAACTCGGGCTGTCTGCACAGATCCTAGTCTGTGCTTATACTACTTTATTTGCATTTAAGAAATTGATAAACATATTATGACATGACACAATGCTACGTACGGGTATGTGAAGTTTACAGGGTGTCTTGTAGACAGGAGGGGAATGAAATTTCGCATAGCTGGTAAAAGTAAGCGTGTTCCAGATACTTATGACTCTGTTGAATTATTTTGCTTCGTGGGATTGGAAACGCTTTCCCAAAATTTTGTGGTAATTACTCCACAGAACTGTGTTATTCGGGAGCGAACATACTTGTACTTAGCTGGGGGTCAGGTAATAAATGCTCATCCAAGCGATTTTTAGAGGTTAGTATCGTATCACAGTTTACTACATTTGTGGGCAATTTGTTCCATATATTTACAACTCTGTTAAAGAAAAAATGCTTAGCTTCATGTGACTGAAAAAATTTATCAATAATTTTATGACCATTACCTCTAATGAAGTTTGAGTGATCAATTGTGAAATATTTATCGATGGCCATATATTATCGTGTACTTTGAATATTTTGAATAATTGAATAAAATCTCCTTGTAACCTGCATTTAGTTAGTGTAAGGAGACTCAGGGCTTCTAAACGTTCCTCGTATGGTTTATTATTCAATATAGGTATCATCTTTGTCGCTCTTCGCTGTACTCTCTCAAGTTTCTCCATTTCCTTTTTATAATATGATGACCAACACTGAACGCCATACCCCAAACTAAAGAATTATACAAAGTGAGGACAATATTATCAGATTAATATTCAAATGCTCTACCTACGAATCCAATCAATTTATTGGCTTTTTTACAGCTTCTGTACACTGTTTGCTTTGTTTCAAATCATTTATTACAATAACTCCTAAGTCTTTTTCATGGTTTACCTCATCTAATTAAATATTATTCAAGTTATCTTGCATTTTTACTGCCAATGTTTAGAACTTTACATTTCTTAAAACTGAAATCTATTTGCCATGTTTGTGCCCAGTTAAACAGTTGATCAAGATCTCTCTGAATTGCTTGCCTATGCAATGCTGTATCTGCTCTGTTACCTATTTTAGTGTCGTCAGCAAATTTTGGAATCTTACAACATAATCCTTCATCAGTATCATTTATGTATATTAAAAAAAGAATAGGACCTAACACTGAACCCTGTGGGATTCCACTTGTAACGTTTGTCCACTATGACTCTTTTCCATATATTACAACTCTGCTTTCGTCCGGTGAGCCAATCTTCGACCCACCCAGGCACACTGCCACTGAACCCGTGTGCCTTTAGCATCTGAACGAGTCTTTTGTGTGAAGCTTTGTCAAAAACCCTTAGAAAATCGAGGTATACAACGTCAACAGATTTAGTCTCATCATAACATGTTCAATATGTAGTTGAAAAAGTCCAACAGCTTCGTGAGGCAAGAGCAATCATTCCAAAAACCATATTGCCAATCTCTGATGAGATTATTTGTTTCTAAGTGTTTCACAAATGTGTCTCTGATAACAGTTTCAAGCAATTTGCAAACCACTGATGTTAAACTAACTGTGCGGTTGTTTTCTGGTTGTAATCTGTTAAGTGAATATCGGGGTTACGTTTGCAAGCATCCATACGTGTGGCACCTTACTGCTCTTTAGTGATAAGTTAAAAAGTTCAGATAAAGGCTTTGAAATTTCATCCTGTAGTTTCTTTGATACGCTTGGCGATACTTTGTCCAGTTCTGTTTTATTCTCTTTTAATTTGCTAATTACAAGTAGTACGTCACGATCGCTAACTGTAATGTCAGTGATTATGTTGCCCTCTTCTATACGAACTGAGGAAACAGCAGGAATCGTATGTATATTTTCTGTTGTAAATACTGACGCATAGAAAGTATTAAGAACTTTTGCCACCATTGTTCCATCATCAGTATGCTCTCCGTTATCTGTGATTACAGGCCCGATTGTTGGGGTTATTACCTTTTTGTTACTTGTGTAACCGAAAAATTTGGAGGGATTTGGTTTACTGATACTGGCAATATATGCCTCAAGGTTTTTCTTACTGCATTTAATTAATTTTTTGGCTTTACGTCGAACAGCATCATATTTGCTTCTATCACTTTGACTCTTTGTGGTATTATAATTTTTATATGCAATATTTTTTCCCACCAGACAATATTTAATATTGGAGTTCCACCATTTGGGTTTAGAATTTTTAAAAGGCTTTCTGTTGTTACTGGAATATATAAACTGACTGCATTGTTGAGAGTTTCTGTAAAAAGTTTCCATGCGACATTGATATCTAATGATTCGACAATGGGATGCCAGTCACCTGCACATACAATTGCCCTTAATTTATTAAAATTTGCCCTCTTATAGTCAGGCACTTTCTCACAGCTGGCCTTGACATTGTCTTCATTGAATTTAATGTTAAATGTAACTATGTAATGATCACTTGTACTAAATTCTTCAACAATAACGTTACTCACTAAATTTTCTGATGTGGCTAAAACAAGATCTACGATGTTAGCTCCACGTGTCGGATAATTCACAAACTGATACAATGAACTTTCCTGCAAGTCTGTACACAGATATAACCCTGTGTGCAAGGTTAGGGTTCCTCCCCATTCCGGAACTGGTAAATTAAAATCACCAAATATTATGGTGCTTTATATACAAGAGATTTAGGCAATTTGTTATTTCATTGTCGATGTTGAGTGGCTGACCGGGTGGACGGTAAATTAGCCCAAGTGTGACTTTATGACAAGATTTGTTTCTAAGCCGAATGAATATAAATAGTGTCAGTGTTTTCAGTACATGGCTTGGTAATTATGACTGGATGAAATACTGATTTAATGTATAACAACACACCGCCCCCCGCTTTATTCTTCCTTTGACTAATGAAAATGTGATATTCTGGTAAATTAAACTCTGCTAGAAAACCTCTTTGCCCAACTTTTTGCCACGATTCTGTTACACCAATTACATCATTACCTTCATTAAGGGCAAGGGACTCTAAATTGGAAAATTCATTACACAGACTACGCGCATTTATCAGAAGAGCTTTAGTGTGTTTATGTCTTTGACGATTGGAACCACAATTACGTACTGATTTATCGGATCGCATGATATCTACGTTCGCCTCCCGTGATGCTTGTTTTTTCCCCAGCAAAAGTTACTGCATCACTATGTGGTAATGGTAGTGTAAGGATTCAATTGGTGCAAAGGAACGCCAACAGCATGAGACCTGTTGGTTCTTCCGAGGCTGTTTCTTTATAATTAACAAAACCATTCTGCCAGTTACACACAAGGACAGAAAATTAGGAGGGAGAAGATAAGTGAGGAGAGAGGGAGGGAAAGAAAAAGATAAATTGGGAAAGGAAGAGAAAGAGTGGGACAGGAAGAGGGAGTGAGGGATAGATAAATAAGAGAAGAGGGAGGGAAGGAAGGAAGGGAGGGAGGGGGAGAGGGAGGAGAATGATGGAGGTAGAGGAAGAAAAAGTAGTGAGAGAATGAGAGGGACAGGAGGCAAAAACAACCATAAAGTAGCTGGGGTTCTGAAAATAGAAGGTGAGAGAGAGAGAGAGAGAGAGAGAGAGGGAGAGAGAGAGGGAGAGAGAGGGAGAGAGAAAGAAAGAAGAGGGAANAGAGGGGGAGAGAGAGAGAGAGAGAGAGAGAGAGAGAGCAGCACGTTGAGGGGGTGGGGCACGGAATTAGACCCCCCCCTCCCCCCGTCAATTTGCACGGCGCTGTCATCCCAACTAACAGGCTGGTATTGACAAGGAGAGAGAGGGAGGGGAAGGAGGAGTGGAGAGGGAGGGAAGAGGGGATGAGAGAGGAGGGTAGCGAGGAGAAGAGAGATGGGAAGGTGGAAAGGGGAGGTGGAGTGTGTAGGAAGGGAGGGGGGAGAGAGAGAAAAGAGGCGTGAGAGGAGAAGGGTGTGAGGAGAAGAGGGATGAGGGGGTGGAAATGGGGGAGAAAGAGGGATGAGGGGGTGGAAATGGGGGAGAAAGAGTATGAGGCGAGATGAGGGAGGAAGGAAGAGGGGCGGGGGAGGGGATGGGAAAAGGGAGGAGGAGTGAGGGGATTGGGGGGACAGGAAAAAAAAGGGAGAAGGGAAGAGAACGGAGGGGGAGGGAGGAAGTAAGAGAAAGAAAGAGAAGAGGGAGAAGGAGGAGTGTGGAGATGGAGAGAAAAGAGACGAGGGGGTGGAAGGGTTGAGAAGAGAGAAGAAGGTAGGAGGAGGGGTGGAGAGGTGAAACAGGGAGGAGAAGAAGGGATGGGAAGACGGCTAAGAGAGAATAGGGGAAGTGAAGGCCGAATGAAGGGTGGGGGAAGGGAACAGAGGAGAAGAGAGGGGATTCAGTGGAGGGGTACAGGGTGGGGAGGTGGGAGGAGGAAAGAGAGGAGGTGGGGAGAGAAAAAGGGACAGGAAGTGAAGGAGGGACAGGTTGAAAAAGAGAAGAGAAAAAGGGACAAATGAAAAGAGAAGATGGGGGAAGAAGAGGAGGAGAGGAATCCAGAGATGGAAGGGGGGAGAGGTGAAGGAGAGTGGTATGGAAGAAGAGAGAAAGAGGAGAAAAGAACGAAGTGGGATGGAGAAAAGAGGCAAGGATGGTGGATGAAGGGATGTAAAATGGAAATGAGGGTGTTGTGGGAGTGAGAAGGGAAAGGGAGGAAAAGGATACTGGATGGGAGAGAGATAGGAGAGAGGATGGGGGGTGGTGGAGGAACGAAGCTAAGAGGAAGAGATTACGGTGGTGAAGGGAAAGGACGAAGGAAGAAGGAAACGGGGAAGAGAAGACAGAGAAAGAAGGGATTAGGAGATGACAAAGGAAGACTAGGAAGGGGAGGGAAAAGGAAGAGAGAAGGGAAGCAAGAAGGGTTGTGAAAAAGTAAGGGAAGATAGCGTAGAGTGGCACAGAGATGAAGCGATCAATGGAGCAAATAATATGGAAAGGATGTAGAGCCGTACTGCCTTGTTCTGTCATTACGGTTTGTAGGAAAATTATCTGCAAAAGAACGAAAAACTCCGCCAGAATAAGATGGGTGAACTACGGTGTACTGACGTGACAGTAAACATATAAGCACACAAAACATTAAAAAAAAAACGCCAAACTGAGCACGTATTAATCTTTAATTCGGTTACTTTTTATATTATCTGCTTGCAGCTTAAAAGGGATTTCTCGAACTGAGGGTTAGTTGTAACCTTCTAGTATCCCAGGAATGCGAGAGGGGTTGCCTAATTTAAATATTTTACGGTAGAAAAATCACCTGAAAAACACCGATCATAAGGAATTGAAACGCAACAAGAACATACAAAAAAGAAAACAAACTCACGAAAGCCATCACACAGACAACCACAAACACACACACACACACACACACAAAATGAGGACATAGACACAAGGAAGCAAATGCATATCATCATCATCATCATTCTTCCTACCCTAATCCTATTGTCATTAAGAGGGTAAGTGGGATTCAAGAACACGAATACTAAGAGAATTGTCAACAAAGTGCCAAAGGAAAGCACCCAGACACACACACACACCCTCACACACCCACACCCACACCTACACACCCACCCACCCACACACACACACGAGATGATGAAGATAGGGAAAATAACAAGGAGGAGGAGATGAAAGAAGGAAAAGGAGGAGGAGGAAGCGAGAGAAGACATGGCCTGGAGGGAGAACGTCAGCCGGCCACAAAAACCTGGTAAATTTGAGTTGGGCAAGTTCTCTTTTTTCCAGGGACACTTTGTCGCCTGGTTTTATTTATTTTTCAGGCCCATTTTTACGAGATGGCGGGTTGATTTTCTCTTTTCCTTTTATTTTCATTACACACATTCACTCGGAACAGGAACGCTCGCAAATTTTTCGCAATGTGATAGGGAAAAAACACGTTCTTTGTTTTACAGTCGCTCAAACATGGAGCCACACACAGACACAAAAGCTGGCGATGCTGCGTGAAAAGGGAAATAAATAAAAGAACATACAAGGCTGTGGTATTTTATCACAGAGGGCAAAATAATTCGCTTTACTACAATCCCGAAAACAAATACATACAAACACATATAGAGGCTTAATAGATGCAAATCCAGGGACACTTATCCTCAAAATGTAAATATCAAAGAGAAGAAACAGGAAGACTAAAAATACTCTCTCTTTTACAGACACTCAGCCAAGAACGCATTCAGACACATAGAGGATATTGCTACGAAAAAAAAAGAGAAAGAAAAAGAAATAAAGTCGACGCATGCACACGCAAAAAACAGACGCACAAATATATAAATCTGTATTCACTGTCAGAAAATAGTGACAAGGAGAGTAAACAGTCGACGATCACATCACTCCACGGCTGACAACTTTATTTTTAGTGCAAGGAAGAAGGAACCAAAGACCAGAAGCCCGTAAGACTGTTCCCTCCAAGAAAAAAAAAAAACACAGGGAGCCAATTTCAAGATCTGTTAATTTCGTATAGGGTGTCAGATTCACACCTTCGCCTCGTAGTTGCCTCTGACTGATTATGTAATGTTCTAGTTATCAAAACGTCGGTCTGCGTCACAAAGTATGTTTATTTATATTCGCAGATTTCATACTGACCCTCTGTGAGTCTCGGATTAGGGCTTTAATTGTGCGACTCTAAAGAAAAGTTGGTTGGTGGGGAGTATAGCACAAAGACACAAATAGATATTGAGCTCCACTAAAAGACTGCACACACACACACACACACACACACACACACACACACACACACACACACACACACAGGTGTTGAGGGATTAGGGTGTATCGGAGGAGAATGAGGTATGTAGGAGACTGTGGAATGAGGTAAGCACGAATGCGTAGAATGAGACAGACAGGCTAAGTGGTGTGTAAGAATATGCAGACTATTTATTATTCACAGACCATGCTGTCTGTCGCCATGTTTATTGCTGCTATCAACACCTGGGCGCCATATTTATTCTAGTCTTGTTATCTTCTCATTTCCAACCTCATTCTACCTACACTACACATCTCCACATTTCCAGCCTCATTCTACCTACAATACACATGTTCACACTTCCAACCTCATTCTACCTATACTATACACCTTCACACTTCCAACCTCATTCTACCTTTACTATACACTTTCACACTTCCAACCCCATTCTACCTACACTATACTTTTTCACACTTCCCACCTCATTCAGTCTACACTATACACCTTCACACTTCCAACCTCATTCTACCCACACTATAGGCCTTCACACTTCCAACCTCACTCTACCTACATTACATATCTTCAGACTTCCCACCTCATTCTACCTACACTATACACTTTCACACTTCCAACCTCAATCTACATACACCACACATCTTCACACTTCCAACCTCATTCTACCTACACTATACCTGTACACCTTCACACTTCCAACCTCATTCTACCTACACTACACACAAAATCAGTACCTAATGATACAAGAAATTACAATACTCCTTTCACTTTAACCTGGCCTAAAATTGCCATCTCTCCATCTTTACCGCCGTTATAACAATAGTCTAACACAAGAATTACGATGCTAGTCACGAAGTAGTGCTGTGGAAAGGATGTAGTCGCAATATTGTCTTTTTCTGGCAGTGAGGTACGTGAAATGCACCATCAGAAAAAAAATCGAAGCCAAGTAAAGGGCCCATATTCTCCTCGGTTAAGGAAGCTAACTAGCACCTCTTCCTTAGCGATTTATTTTAGGATATGGCTAGTTAATACTGATTTGCATGTTATCTGTTCAGAGTATGGCGATCTAAGAAGGATTCATGTAATATGGAGGACAGAAGCGTGCAACGAGCAAAATAAATCGCTCAGGAAGAGGTGCTAGAGAGCTTCCTTGCCGATGAGAATTCAGCCCAAGGTGAACGAACTAAGGTAACACTACCAGATTCATTCGACCCTGTATGTATATATAATCAAATCGATATGGAATTACACATGTCCACTCCTTTCCAACTCCACTTCTATTCCACTTACAACAGACACTTATCCATCAACACTTCACCACTGTTCCACCTTCACTCAACCCTCAACTTACCTCTCCAAACAAAATCAGTACGGAGCTGCAATCGTCCACATTTGCACTCCACTTGCAATCCTCCCCTATTTCACATTTATTCAACAACCCTCCACTTCCATTCGAACCAATTATCACCGTAACTTTGGTCTAATTACTTAAAATCAGTATGGAATTTCACTTTTTCACACAAACATCACTCCTTTCTCATTCCACTTCACACAAACGCATACCACCTTGTTCCATCCATCACTCCACACTACCCTCATTCCACCTATAATCCACCTCACTTTATTTAACTGCCCTATTCACGTATAATCCATTTTTATTTCATTTTCTCCTCAACTTCTCTCCACCTTACTCCACCGTCTTTCCACTCTCACTCCACCCACCACAACACAGAAACAAAAGATCCACCATGATTCCACTTTCTTCTTTCTCTCCTCCTTTTCTCCACCTCAGCTCATCCTCATTCCATATCCCACATTCTCTCCACCACACTCCATCGGCAAACCACTTCAGTCCACCCTTCATCCAAACTCATTTCATCATCAGTTCGTCTTCATTCCGCCACACACACACACACACACACACACCGCTCGCTGGCGCAGTGGTAGCGTTCTCGCTTGCCATCTGGCAGACGGGAGTTCGCGCCTGCTCAGGTTGCGAAAAGTTTCACTGACGAAGTGGGCGGTTACTGTCCCCCTTGAGCAAGGGGATGGGTGTGTGCGTGTGTGAAGGTCACAGCCTTGCCCATAGATCGGACTATATGAGCTCTCAGCTCCCTTCCGGGAGGGTAAAAGCTGACGATCACTACCATCAAGTGATCCTGACCGACCCGGTGAGTTACACACACACACACACAACGTCCACCTTCCCCCAAACACTAAAATTCTAAACTGTAGCTTTTTTGCTCACTAAGGCAAAAAGATGTCCTTCACTCCACCTCAGTTGAAAAACACGACAAACATGCTTATCTCTCAACACGGGTTCTCTCTCTCTCTCTCTCCCCCCTTCCTCCTCTTTCACTGTTTAAATGGAGACGTGTACAGTTCTGAAGTTCTATTGTTTCCGTGTGTACTTCCTGGTTTCATGTACACACACAAACGTAACACAGGGCATACATTTACATCCAGCCACATAAAATCTCACACATACACAAGCACATGCACACACAAAACACACGAAAACATACATACTGTACGCACACAAGCATGAGAGAGAGAGAGAGAGAGAGAGAGAGAGAGAGAGAAACCCCACCTATACCCCCCTAACCACCCATCCTCCTAACCACCATCGATTTCAATTATGTTCCTTATCCAATTTTGGCATCGATTTCGCAAACAGCCAGTGAAAGAAATTGCCCCCTTTGTGTCTCCCCCTCCTCGCTTTGCACAATTCATCTATCAGTCGATCTATTTGTCTATGCATCTATCTATCTAGCGTTCTATCTATCTATAATTCTTAATCTTCATTCATCCATCCATCAAATATTATCCATCAAATATTATTGGTAGGTCTGTCTATCTAGTTTTCTATCTATTTGTCTATGTATCCTCCCATCCATCCATTCATCCATTTTCTATCCATTCTTTCAGCCATCTACCCACCCGCTCAACCAACCAACCATCCATCCGTCCATCCATATATCCTACCCAAGCAACCAACCATCCATATATCCTACCCGACCAACCAACCATCCATCCATGCATATATCCTACCCAACCAACCAACCATCCATCTATCTATCTATCTACCTATCTGCGTCTACTGCTTTACCCCTAGGAGAAACAACAGGTAGTAAAGAAGTTAGGAACAGTCCCAGTAAAGCCACTCAGTACCAGAAAGTGTTTACAATCTTTACAGTTGATTTTGCGAGACGATTTATAGAATTCAAGGAAGTCCCTATGCTAAAGAAGAGATAGGTAACCGTGTCCACTAAAAAAAAAATCTCAGTCATCATTATCATCATCATCATCATCACCATCACAAGCAACAACAACATCCTGAGACAGCAATCTTCTTCTTCTTCCTTTTACAGCTCTTCCTCCTCCTCTCCCTTCTCCTCCTCCTTCTCATCATCATCATCAACAACAACAGCGTGAGCCAGTTGATCTTATTGTGTTAAGGGATCAAGATGGACTGAACGTGGAGAAAATGTGGGAATGAAGGTGGAGGGAGTGTGGAGTGAAGGAGGGATTCTCTCTCCCCCGTCTTTCTCCCCTATAGCCGGTCCATGCAAACCTACGAATTATTTCTCTCCGTCTTGTTCGCTATCTACCTGCTCCTCTAATTCCGGTTGCCATTCGTCTACCCTGATTATCTACCCGTTATTTGTTCTACGAAAATCTGTCCCTCTTCATTTTCATATCTGCTAGGTGACGGTGGTGATTATACATCCTGCTTTCGTATATTCCCTTGTGCAAGAAGCCCATTTTTATTTCAGTGTTTATCTTATGCAACATTTAACATAATTCTTTTCCATCCCTCTCCATCTTTTTTTCTCAGCACTAAACATATAAAAAAATATATATAAATATATATATTATCAGATGGGGAAGCATATCTAAGAGCGGCCCCATCCGTCTGTCACGCACTATTTTTTTTTCCTTTTCGAAAACTATGTGCTTCACTCCCGTAGATTTTAGTGATTAGCAGTGACTCATGATTGCGAAGCTCCCGCATCTGTCTATACTTCTGTACTTATCCTCATTTCACACGTATTAGTAAATATTTTCTCAATTTTATTTAATTGTAGTTATTAAATCCTAAACGAAAGCGTTTTTGTATTCCAGGTGCAGGAGTAGATGACGTAACGGAGGCTGTGGAAGAAGTTTTTGAGAACGCGGAAAATGACAGCCTTGCTATCATTCATACAGGTACAAATGATGTCATGCAAACCCGATCGGAGGAGCTGATGGAGAAGTACAGAAAGATGATCCGACGCTACAAGGAGAAAACTAATCATATTTTAATTTCAGGCATACTCCCAAGGATTAAGGCAGGGAATGCCTTCTTCAGCAGAGCATTTAGTATAAATAACAGAGTCAAGACACTTTGCGTACAGGAAGGAGTTGAGTTCATCGACACGTGGAACCAGTTTTACGAGCAGCGAACACTATTTGCGAATGATGGACTGCACTTGAATGCTGTTGGTTCTGCCCGTCTCGGTCGTTTGCTTAGTGATGTCGTAAGTTTTTTCTGGAGAAAAAACAAACATCACGGGAGGCAAACGTAGATGTCATACAGCCCGACAAATCAGTATGTAATGGAAGCTCCTCACACTGAAAAAGAAAACATATTAAAGCTGTTCTTGTTAATGCGCGTAGTCTACGTAATAAAATTTCTGATTTAGAGGCCCTTGTCTTTACCGACGATTATGATGCAATTGGTAAAACAGAGTCGTGGCTAGATACTGAACAGAAAGATTTTCTAGCAGAATTTAAATTACCAGGCTATCACATTTTCAGTAGCGAAAGGAAGAATCGAACAGGGGGCGGTGTGTTGTTATACATCAAATCAGGATTTCATCCAGTCGAAATTACCAAGCCATGTATTGAAAACATTGACACTATTTACATTCAGCTAAGAAATGAATCCTGTCATAAAATCAACATTGGGGTAATTTATCGTCCACCCGGTCAGCCACTCAACATCGATAACGAAATCTACAATCAAATTGCCGAAATATCTTGTACGCAAAGCACGGTAATATTTGGTGATTTTAATTTACCAGTTCCAAAATGGGGAGAAGCCCTATCCTCACACACAGGGTTAGACCTGTATACAAACTTGCAGGAAAGTTCTTTATATCAATTTGTAAATTATCTGACACGTGGATCTAACATCCTAAATCTTGTCTTAGCCACATCAGAAAATGTAGTAAGTAACGTAATAGTAGGAGAAGAATTTAGTACAAGTGATCATCGCATAGTTACATTCAACGTTAAATTCTGTGAAGACAGTGTCAGGGCCAGTTGTGAGAAAGTGCCTGACTTTAAGAGAGCAAATTTTAAGAAATTAAAGGCAATTATAGGTGCAGGCGACTGGCATCCCATTGTCCAAACTTTAGATATCAATGATGCATGGAATTTTTTTACGAAAACTCTCAACAGTGCTGTCAGGTTATGCATTCCAATGCACAACAGAAGGCCTGCCAAAAATTCTAAACCCAAATGGTGGAACTCCGACATTAAACATTGTCTGAAAGCTAAAAATCTTGCATATACCTATAATACCACAAACAGTCAAAGTTATAAAAATTATTACAATGCCCTTCGACGAAAAACCAAAAAATTAATTAAATGCAGTAAGAAAAACTTTGAGGCACATATTGCAAGTATCAGTAAATCAAATCCCAAAGAATTTTTCAGTTACATAAGAAGCAAAAAGGTAATAACTCCAACAATCGGTCCCTTGATTACAGATAACAGAGAGCACACTGATAATGAAACTATGATGGCGAAAATTCTTAATACGTTCTTCGCGTCAGTATTTACAACAGAAAATATACATACGATTCCTGCTGTTTCCCCCATTCCTATAGAAGAAGGCAACATAATTACTGACATCACAGTTAGCGATCGCGACGTACTGCTTGCAATAAACAAATTAAATGAGAATAAAACACCAGGACCAGACAAAATATCTCCACGTGTATTGAAGGAACTACAGAATGAAATATCAAAGCCTTTGTCTGAACTTTTCAACTCATCACTTAAGAGCAGTAAGGTGCCACATGAATGGAAGCTTGCCAACGTAACCCCAATATTCAAAAAGGGCAAGAGAGCCCAACCAGAAAACTACCGCCCAATTAGTTTAACATCGGTGGTTTGCAAATTGCTCGAAACTATTATCAGAGATAAGTTTGTGAAACACTTAGAAACAAACAATCTCATCAAAGATTCGCAACATGGTTTTCGTAATAATCGCTCTTGCCCCACGAATCTGCTGGACTTTTTCAATGATATACTGACTATGTATGATGAGACTAAATCTGTTGATGTGATCTAACTTGATTTTCAAAAGGCCTTTGACAAAGTTCCACACAAAAGACTCCTTCAGAAGCTAAAGGCACATGGTTTCAGCGGTAATGTTCTTGGTTGGGTAGAAAATTGGCTCTCTGGACGAAGTAAAGAGTTGTAATTAATGGAAAAGAGTCAGACTGGATAAACGTTACAAGTGGAGTGCCACAGGGTTCCGGGTTAGGTCCTATTCTTTTCTTAATATATGTAAATGATACTGACGAAGGATTGTGTTGTAAGATTTCAAAATTTGGTGATGATACTAAAATAGGTAACAGAGCAGATACAGTACTGCAAAGGCAAGCAATTCAGAGAGATCTTGATCAGCTGTTTAACTGGGCCCAAATTTGGCAAATGGATTTTAATATTAATAAATGCAAAGTGCTAAACATTGGCAGTAAAAATGTAAGAGCTAGTTATAGCATGAATAATATCCAACTTGATAGGGCAAACCACGAAAAAGACTTAGGAGTTATAATAACAGACGATTTGAAACCAAGCAAACAATGTACAGAAGCAGTGAAAAAAAGCCAAAAATTGATTGGGTTCATAGGCAGAGCATTTGAATGTAAGTCCGATAATATCATCCTCACTTTGTTTAATTCCTTAGTACGCCAGCACTTGGAGTACTGCGTTCAGTTTTGGTCACCGTATTATAAAAAGGATATGGAAAAGCTTGAAAGAGTACAGCGAAGGATGACAAAAATGATACCTAGATTGAGAAATAAACCGTACAAGGAACGTTTAGAAGCCATGAATCTCTTTACCTTAACTAAACGGAGGATACGAGGAGATTTAATTCAAGTA
>JAGKTI010014387.1:0-21716 GCA_018397915.1 Birgus latro
TTGTGACAGAAAAACTGAAAAATGGAAAGCCTATTGTTAAGGCCCGCTTAGTCGCCAGAGGATTTGAGGAAGACACAGTGGATCTCCGAAAAGACTCGCCTACTTGTTCAAAGGAAGCAGTGCATTTGTTACTTTCTTTGGCCTCCACCAACCAGTGGGGTTGCCACACTATGGACGTGAAAGCTGCCTACCTGCAAGGTAACGACATTGAGAGAGTTGTTCATTTACGTCCTCCGCCTGAATATGCAAATGGTAAGTTATGGAGACTAAAGAAAACTGTTTACGGCCTTTGTGATGCTGCTAGGCATTGGTATCTGCGCGTAAAAGATCAGTTGTTGAGTCTCGGAGCTAAAGTATCATCACTGGATTCAGCACTGTTCTCTTGGAGCAATGGTGGCAAAGTCGAAGGCATTGTATGCATCTACGTCGACGACTTCCTTTGGGCTGGTACACATGAGTTTGAACAACAAGTGATAAATCGGTTGAGTCAAATATTCCTCATCGGCAGTTCAGAATCAAACGCCTTCAAATACGTTGGTCTCAATGTCATCTACAACATCGATGGCAGCATAACGCTCGACCAATTCCAGTATCCTTCATCCTTGAAACCAGTCACGCTGAGTAAACATCGTGCAGCAGTAAACTCAGGGGAGCTGTCCGAGTCTGAGAAAATGGAGTATCGAGCATTAATTGGGCAACTCAATTGGATTGCCACATACACTCGGCCAGATATTGCCTTTGATGTGTGTGAGTTGAGCGTGAATAGCAACCCAGCTACCGTAGCGGATTTGCTTAGACTCAATAAGGTGATCTCAAGGGTGAAGACTGATAACATGTAGCTATACATTCCAAGAATGGGGCCGATCGAGGATGTCATATAGAGTGCTTTTCGGATGCCTCATTTGCCAACCTTGTAGGCAGTGCATCTCAGGGAAGTTTTGTGATCTTCCTACGAGATGCTAGTGAGGCAAGATGTCCTATATTCTGGCAGACAAGGAAGATCAGGAGGGTCATCAAATCTACCTTATCTGCTGATAAGGCGCTGCTTGAATGTGCTGAAACTGCTGTATATCTCTCCAACATATTGCGTGAGGTTTCTGGATGTGGAAAGATGAAAATAAAGTGTTTTGTCGACAACAAGAGTCTGGTGGACGCCCTTTACTCCTGTAAGAGCGTAGAAGACAGGAGATTGCGCATTGATATTGCTGTGTTGCTGGACATGTTGGAGCGGGGGGAGATTGATGAGGTATCCTGGGTGGATACATTACAACAACTAGCTGATTGTCTCACCAAGAAAGGTGCCTCGACTGAGCGGCTGCATGCAGCAGTCAGCCGAGACTAGAAAGTTTATAATACTTTAAGAGACATCACATATCTGTATGTGGCCACAGACTGGGTCTTGATAGTAATTAAACAAAAGTGTATGTATTGGATACATAGTGTGTATCGGGTGTTGATGGTACTCACACAAAAGGCTATGTATTGGATACATAGTGTGTATCAGATGCAAATAGACCATCCAGCTTCGTCCTTGGAATCTTCTGTCAAATTAAGAAGAGAGGACGAGAGTGTTAGTGTGTGTGCGCACGCACACATCTGCTAAGTCACGAGTGATGACGTCATCGGAAGGTTCCGGTGGTATGCAACCGGGAGCCTTGGCAGTTCACGTTGTGAGGCCGGTGAGTGTGGTTTGCCTAGTTCCAACAGTTACAATGAAATGAACACTTACAGTATACTAGGCTGCATGTTAATACATTTAATAATAAACTTAGTATTCAATATAATATGGTTTAAGCTTTGGTTAGTTCTAATTTATTGCATAATTGTTGGTCGTTTGTTTTGAAAGGCTCAGACATGCTTCCATGTGTCGGCCTTGGTCACCTAATGGCGGCGTTCTATGCGTCTCGATCTCTGGCAGCTTCCCTATTCAGTCCCTTATCCCTGAGGTCATACTCAAATGGCCTTGTCCCGGGTCTTTTTCGGTCTACCTCTCGCAACCCTACCCCCAACATTAACACTTCTCACTTTCTGCACCCAATTATCATCCCCCATCCTCTCCACATGCCCAGACCATCTCAGTCTACCTCTCCCCATCACAACACCAATACACTCCAGTCCTATCCTACCCCTCAGCTGTTCCATCGTAAACTTAGCCCTCCCAGGCCTTGCATTCAGGAGTGCACTGCACATCCACATAATCATTGTCATTTCTGTATGTTTGAGCCTGTGAATGTCCTCTTCCTTTACTTCTTAGGTCTCACTGCTACACAGGATTACACTCCTAACACATGCTGCATACACAGATCCTTTAGCACGGAGGGAGAGCCCTCTCAGTGGCAGGAGAGGTAACAGCTCCCAAAACTTCTTCCAACCACTCTTCACTCTAGCCACAGAGCTAGCCCCAGCCACACCTCTAGCACATAACATGTCTCCCAAATAACAAAATTTTTCCACACACTCAGGAGAGTCACCAGCAAGTTCAATTCTTTCACGCCTGGCAATCTCCACCTGGTCTCCACGACACACCACACACATGAAATCAGCATTATCTTGCAGTCAGCCTCTGATACTGCTACATCTCTTATGCACCCATTCATCACAGGCATAGCACAAGTTGGAATTACTTCCCACACCCTTGTGGCAAATCGCACATGGCCACTCAACCTCTTCTTTGACAATAATCCCACTAGCCCTAGATACCATCACTTTTGTTTTATTTGCATTTAATCTTAAGCCCTTGTGCCCCATACCATCTCTCCTCTTCCTAAATCTTTTCTTCACCTCCCTGTCATTCTCTGCAGTCAGCACCACATCATCAGCATACAGTACCTCCCACGGTTAGTCCATTTCTGAAGTCACGTGAGAGGGCTGAATTCAGCTAGGCCACCACACAGAACACTCCTTGTCACACTAGATGTTGGTAAAGCTTTTGATTCCATCCCCCGCCACAACATCACAAACAAAATATTCAACACAATCATGCACAATAACACAAAAAGATGGCTGGCAAACTACTTAGCAGGCAGATGTGCACATGTAACTTTTGAAGGCCAGTCTTCGAACATCAGAAACTTCACAAATGGTGTCCCCCAAGGATCTGTTTTGTCTCCTACACTCTTTAACCTATACATGCATGACATACCCACACCCCATACACCACAGATACACATAGCTTCCTATGCAGACAACGTAACACACATACACACCGAAATGCAAACACAGCTGCACACATCCTCCAACCTTACCTCAACACACTACACGAATGGTTCACAACAAACAGGCTCAAAATAGCCCCAGCCAAATCAACAGTGACCCTTCTCACAAACTGGAATGCAGAACACAGTCACATCCCACACCTCACCATAAACAACACTCCCCTACCACACACACACACACACCCAAAATCCTTGGTGTAACATACAATACATCAATGTCATTTAAACAACACATCACAAACATCAAAAATAAATTAACACCTAGACTCAATGCCTTGAGGTCACTTGCCCATACAACATTTGGACACAACAAAGAAACCACCACCACAGTATACAAACAATTTATACAGTATGTTCAGTGATGAATTATGAAAGCCCTGCTTGGGCTTCTAACCTCACTAAAACACACTATAACACTCTTCAGACTATACAAAACAAGGCCCTAAAAATAATTACAGGCTGCACAGCTACTATGCCTACAGACCACCTACACCAAGAAACCAAAGTCCTGAACAGTCAAGGATGATCTAGACATGAGAGGCTCCCAAATTCTCTCTGCAGGCTCCGCAAACCCACAACATCCACTACACCAATTAGAGTTAAGATGTCTTTAGAAGGTGTAGTAAATGACATACTTAAGGTGACCTGGAAACTAAGTAAAGAGGCAGGGATGGAAAATATTATAGTAAGAAAAGATTTGAATGAAGAAGAAAGAGAAGTTTTAAAATCTTTGAAGGACCAAGTAAAGGAAAAAAATGACAGGAGGACAGAGGAAGAACGTAAACCTTTTTTTTGGAGAGTGATGGATATAAAATAAAGGAAGTGGTATGTGAAGAACTAGATGTGAAGGAAACAAGGGGGATGGATATGAATATGAAAAAGAGAAGAACGAGTAAAGATAAAAACAGTGCAGCAGATCTGAGTATCATGTACAGTAATGTAGATGGCTTAATATCTAATAAAGGGGAAATTGGAGATTTCTTAAATGAAAATAAACCTGAAATTGTTTGCTTAGTAGAGACTAAATTGCCCTGAGATGTCGATACAAAATTATTTGGATGGAACAATTATAAGATTTGGAGGAAGGACAGAGAAGGTAAATTTGGGGGAGGTATAGTGATATTAACCCGTAATGACCAAAGAGCAAAGAATATAGAAATTGAAAATACCATGGCTGAACTTCTGGGAGTTGTAATAGAGGACAGTTATGGAGAAAAAATGGATGTAATAGTTTTTTATATGCCCCCCAAAACTAGGGCATGGACGAAGGAAGATTACGAACAGTTAATAAGAGAATCCATTATTAGGCTAAAAATGTTAATTGAACGAAGAAATAGAATAATAATAATGGGAGATTTTAACTGTAGAGAAGTTGATTGGGAAAGTATGGATGCTGGGAACAATGAGGAATGATGGGGAAATAAATTAATGGAATTGGTGATGGAAAACATGTTAACCCAGTTGATCAAAGAAAACACAAGAATTAGGGTTGACGACGAACCATCCAGGCTCGACCTAGTATTCACAGAGGACCCAAATGATGTGAGGAACATAACCTACCAATGCCCCTTTGGTAAAAGTGATCATCTGGTAATTGAGATGGACGTGGTAGGAGTAAGGGAAGGAGAAAGAGATGAAAAACACAGAGAAAATAGATACAATTATGGGAAAGCAGACTCTGCTTCCCTGAGGAACTTTTTCCAAAATGTAGAATGGAGTAAAATGAATATGATCGCAAATGTTGATGAGAAATATGAGTTTTTGACAGAAGTATATAAAACAGGAGTTACTAAGTATGTCCCAAAATTTTCTGCGGCTATGGAAAGGAAGAAAGAATGGTTTAACAACAGATGTAGGATGGCACAAGAGGCAAGAAAAAAAGCATGGAATAAAGTGAGAAGAAGATATAGTGAAAGGGCTTGGGAGGAGTACAAGCTGGTAAGAAATGAATATGTAAGGGTACGGAGAGAAGAGGAAAGGAAATACGAAAAAGATATTGTATCTAACAGTAAAAAAGAGCCGAAACTATTTTATAGGTTTGTAAATGGCAAAATGAAAGTTAAGGACAGTATAATACGACTGAGGGATGGAGATGAAACATACGGAAGAGAGGAAGATTTGTGTGAAATAATGAACAACAAGCTGCAGTCAGTTTATGTATTGGAAGACGAATTTAGGGAGCCTGAAATAGAACTCAGGCTGACGGGAATGGCCGAAATTACCGTTGACATTAATGAGGTGCTACAGCTGATGAAGGATTTGGATGTGAGAAAAGCAATGGGACCAGATGGTGTGGCTGGATGGATCCTGAAGGAATGTACCGACCAGTTAGTGTGGCCAGTTTATGTCATCATCAAGACCTCACTTGAAAATGGACAGTTACCTAAAGATTGGAAAAGAGCAAGTATTGTGCCAATCTTTAAGGGAGGAGATAGGGAGGATCCACTTAATTATAGACCATGGTCACTTACTAGTATTGTTTGTAAAATCTGTGAGAAAGTTATTAGAAAAAGATGAATAAAGTATTTAGAAGAAAATGAAGTGATAACACCAAGACAGTTTGGTTTTAGGGAAGGAAGATCATGTGTTACTAACCTATTAAGTTTCTACAGTAGGGTAATAGATGTCGTACAGGAGAGAGGGGGATGGGCGGACTGTCTGTCTGGATCTTAAGAAAGCATTTGACAGGGTGCCCTATAGGAGACTATTGTGGAAGTTGAGGACCTTTGGAGGGGTGCATGGGAAACTATTAAAGTGGATGGGAGACTATTTGATAGGAAGGCAGATGAGAACAGTAATAAGAGACAAGGTTTCACAATGGAGAAATGTGACTAGTGGAGTACCCCAGGGCTCTGTCCTGGCCCCAGTAATGTTTTTGATATATCTAAATGATTTGCCAGAGGGTTTGAATAGTTACATGAGTATGTTTGCAGATGATGCTAAAATTATGAAACATATTAAATGTATTGATAGTTGTAAAGAACTTCAAGAGGACTTGGACAAACTACACAGCTGGAGCCAGACTTGGAAAATGGACTTTAATGCCAAGAAGTGTCACATATTAGAAATGGGAATAAGTGAAAGAAGACCACACTGGACATATAAAATGGGCAATGAGATGATTAGTAAAAGAAAGGATGAGAAAGACTCGGGAATGATTATTCGGGATGACTTGTCACCAGAAAAGCATATAAACAAAATCATTTGGGGGAACTTATAGATTACTGACCAACATGAGAGTGGCTTTTAATTATATGGATGAGGAAATGTTAAGGGAGTTGATAGTGACCATAAGACCAAGACTAGAGTATGCGGCTGTGGTATGGTCACCTCATTTGAAGAAGCATATTGATAAACTAGAGAGGGTTCAGCGGATGGCAACGAAGATGATACCACGTTTAAGGGAACTCACCTACGAGGAGAGATTGGAAAAACTGAAGTTACCAACACTGCGCGAGAGAAGGGAAAGAGGTGACTTGATCACGATATTTAGAAATGTAAAAGAATTGGAAAGGGTGGATAGAGAGGATCTTTTTGTGTTGGATGATGGAAGAACAAGAGGTCATGGCTTCAAGTTGAGGATAAGTAGATGTCTTAATGATCTCAAAAGGTTCAGTTTCCCGAACAGAAGCATAAGTATTTGGAATGACTTAGAGAAAGAGGTGGTGCAGGCGAAAAACATTCATGTATTTAAAACTAGATTACATGAATGTAGATATGGAGCCAGGACAACATGAGCTTAGCTCAATTCCTGTATACTATAAATAGGTAAATACTACATGGCAGCACATCTACACACACCAAGGAACATTAAAACAACACCCAGCACACGATATCATACACAAATACTGTCATCTCTTCCCCCATGCCCACCTCAGACCAGCTTCCAGAAGCATATTCATAATCAAATCACTCGCCGTTCCATTCAGTCACTTAAAGACAACACACAGCTGCATGCATGGCCTCCTGATATCCATCCTTCTGAAAGCTATCTCCCTCGTGAGGACAGGGTCCACCTGGCCAGGCTGAGAAGCGGGCATCATCCAGCCCTCTTAAGTTATCAGAAGAGGCTGGATGACTCCGGCGTCGACGCCTGCCCAGGATGCAACACAGCACCCCATACAATTAAGCACATCATGGAAGACTGCATTGCACACAATCACCTATGCCAACAACACAACATACACTCCTTGAGAGCTCTGTGGGAAAGCCCGGTCTCTACCATGGCCTTCCTTAGGGACTCGGGGCTGTTCAGCCAGACTGCCTAGGGAACAACTACTACTACAAGGGGCTCAAGACTGACCCCTGGTGTACACCAACATTCACTGAAAACTCATCACTCAAATTTCTATTCACCCTTACCTGGGTGAGAGCACCCACATACATGGCCATAACCACCCTAACCAGCCACTATTTGATCTCAATCTCTCTCATTGCCCACTTCACCACCTCTCTAGGGACTCTGTCAGAGGCCTTCTCCAGATCAACAAAAACGTTTCTTTCCTGTATATTTTTCCTGAAGCTGTCGAACAATGAATATGGCACCAGTGGGCACTTTGCCTGGCATAAACCCAAACTGAATCTTATTACTCACACGAGTAATGGAGAGGGGGATGGCGTTGGTAATGAATGGTGATGGATGGAATATCTCAAGTTTGTTGTATGCTGATCATGCAGTACTACTTGCACGTAACAGATAGACTGGTGCAGAGTTTTGCTGATGTCTGTGAGCGTTGTGCCTTGAGCGTAAATGTAGAAAAAAGTAAAGTGATGGTTATTGAGAGAGAAGGTGACTCCCAGTGTGATGTTACAATGAATGGAGAGAGACTGGAATTGGTGAGAGTTGAAATACCTGGATTCGGTGATAGAAAAGAGAGGAAAATATGTAAAAGAAGTGGAGAGTAGAGTGACACAAGGAAGGAAAGTAGCTGGTGCAATGAAGGCCTTGATAAGAAAGAGGCATGAGTGTTGCAGCTGCACGAGGCCTGCATGCAGTGCCATCTTTAACATATGGAAGTGAGTCTATGGTGTGGCATGAAAATGGAAAGTCAAGAGTGAGAAAAGTGGAGATGGGACTGCTGAGGAATGTATGTGGAATACAGAGAGTGGATAGGATACGAAATAGTGTGATTTGTAAAAGATGTGGAGTGAGGAAGTCTGTGGACACCAAAATCGAAGAGAGTGTACTGAGATGGTATGGTCATGTGGAGAGAATGGATAACAGTAGTGAAAAAGGTATATCTGAGCTAATTTGAATGAGGGTGGAGGCGAGGTAGACCAAGGAGAAGGTGGAAAGGTATGGTGGATGAGTTTGTGAGGAAGATAGGTTAGGAAGTCGATGAGGCTAGGGAACTGACGAGATCGAGCGGGCTGGATGAATATTGTGAGGAGAAGTGCATGATCAGGGATTTGGCATCCCTTTTTAACATGACAGCGTCTGGTTTGACTATATCGGATACGTTTGTGTGAAGCTACAGAACGTGGTAAATGTTTTTGGCTTATCAGATAGAGCTAGGATTCTGGGGACTTGAATGATGAGTGAATGAAAGTGTGGCCCGTTGGATTGGGCAAATTTTGGCTGTCTGGACATTGCAACTTCTCATCCTGCCCTAGGGTGGAAAATTAGGTCTGGATGATGATGACTAATCATACTTTCTAGAACTCTCTCCATTACCTTCATTTTCTGGTCTAAAAGTTTTATGCCTTTATAATGTCTTCTTTCCAGGGCATCACCCTTCCCTTTATACACATTTAGTTACACTCTTCAGCTAATCATCTAGGACAACACACACACATATATAATTGTATTTATCAGGTCAGTGACTAAGCTCACTCCTATATATCCTGCGGCTTTCATCATTTCAGCAGTCAACCCAGACATACCTGCTGCCTTCCCCACCTGCATCCTGCCTATTGTCCCGCTGACAGTAGCATCGTCAATCAGAGGCCAAGGGTCAAACACTGGATCTGCTGCCTCCAAACCTCTGTCACAGTCATACCCCTCACTCAACAGCTGGCTGTAATGCTTTCTCCATGCGTCTTTAATATCCCCACTGTTCACCACTAATTTTCTTTCATCATTCTTCACACACTCATCATCTGTGATATCCCTATTCTCCCTACTTCATCTGATGTGCCACCTTAAATGTCATATTCTTCCTTTCCACACGATTTAGGTTATCAAGTAAAAGTCTCTGTGACTCAGACTTTGCCCTGTAAACCTCTTTTCTAGCCCTACACTTGGCAGCCAAGTATTCCTCTTTGTTACCACCCTGCTTCCATTCCCAGAAGAGCCTTCTTTTCTTCTTAACTGCAGCATCTACACTGTCATCCCACCACCAAGTTACTTTATATCTTGGTGGGCCTTTTGTCCAACCACATACTGAACTTTCAAGAGCTTCTTGAGGGCTCTGTACTGCTCATTAACACTTCTGTCAACATCTTCCTATTCTGCCGGCCCTCTCCTCATGTTGCTATAGAAGCCCCTTACTGCTTGGTTTTTCAGCTTCCATATTTTCCTCCTAGGTGCATAGGTCCTCTTTTTCATCACCTGCTCCTTAAGCACCATATCACATATCAATAACTTGTGTTGCTGCACTTACTCCTCACTCAGTATAACTTTAACATCCCTGACTGACCTCCTATCAGCCCTCGTGACCAGGAGATAGTCTGTCTGGCTACTATTTCCCTTTGACTCATATGTAGTCAACCTACACTCCTTTCCTAAAATGCGTGTTGCACACAGTCATGTTCACTGCCTCTCCAAACTTGAGTATCCTTTCCCCTTCCTCATTTCTTGTACCATATGCACAACACTCATGTATTCCTTCATATCCTTGAGCTGTTTCACCTACATGACCTTTTAAGTCCCCTCCCAAAACTACAATCTCATCATCCCCATACCACTTATTGTATGGAGTGATCCCAAGATCTATCCTTCTCTGCCTCATCCAAGCCGTCCTGTGAAGTATACGCCGATATGAAAGGAACCATTTTCTCATCAGTCAAAATTTTCACTATTATTATCCTCTCATTTACTCTCATAACATTCATGACATATTCCACCCATTTCTTCCCAACCAACACACCCATACCATCTGTCCTACCATGCCAAAACAACTTGTAATGAAAGAAGAGCATTCGGGAGCCAAATGCTAATTGCCCACCAGAATATCCTGTTGGCCAAGTTACAAGCCTCCCCTCCCCCTGGGTCCTTTTTCCAGGGGGAGAGGGGCCTCCCATTGGGGGGCTGGGGGGTGGCAACCCTCTCGAGGGGGGGTTGGGGGGGAGGGCTGACCTTTAACCTCCCCAGAGGCAGTACATTTGACAGAGTTCCTAGGGAGTTGGTGAAGTGGGCAATAAGAAAGCTTGGGACCAAGGGGTAAATATGAAATGATGGGAACTCCCAACTGGGTGCAGAAGGTGAGAGGTGTGAACATGGCCAGCAGGGTTGCGAGAGGCAGAATGAAAATGGCCTTGGACAAGGTCATAGAGTGTGACTTCTTGGGTAAGAGACTGGATAGAGTGGCTGCTCAGCCAGAGAATGAGCAGTGTGGTGAGCTTCCATTAGGTGACCAAGACCGACACATGCAAGAATGTTGAAGCCGTTATAAATGGGCAAAATGAAAGCAGTAGAAATGGGATTTTAGTAATCTCTGTGACATGAATAAGATTCAGATTAAAAATATATAAATACTGCAGAGTGAGTCTTTCTCAAAGACTAGGTGAGTGTTCATGGATTGTATAATCATGTAGAGAAAATAGATGTGAACTGGGCTTCATACATATGAGTGAGTTTGAGAATGAAAGCAGGAGTAGGAATGGAAGGCCAAGAAGGTAGATGGATATGGCAGGTAAATATCTGAACAAGCACCTTTGAATTTGAGGAAGCAAAAGAATTGACAAAAAGGTAGAAATGGATGGATGTGGTATGCATTGAGATGCAGTTGAAGATGTTACCTTGTTTTAGTTTGACAGTGAGCGAAGTATTCCACAGGCATTATGAAGCACATTCATCATTTTGTTTTCGTTTTTGAAGGCTCCAACATGCTTGCATGCATCGGCCATGGTCACCTAATGGCGGCTTTCCATGCTGCTCGATCTCTGGCGGCTTCCCTGTTTAATCCCTTAACCCTGAGGTCACACTCAGTGACCTCGTCCCAGGTCTTTTTCGGTATACGTCACTACCCTACCCTTGACATTAATACCTCTCACTTTCTGCACCCAATTATCATCCCCCATCCTCTCCACTTGCCCAAACCATCTCAGTCAACCTCACCTCATCACATCACCAATACACTCCAGTGTTGGAGTGTATTCTTGGAGTCATAGTGCCAGTGAGTATAAGCTGAGACTTTAGGTTTGAATAATAAGTGAATTGATGTGTGGCCCATATTACTGGGCATTCTGTCGATAGTTCATCTACTTTCTGGCTTTCCTGTTCCTTTTTCCAGATTCCATCCATTCCATGTAATAATGGGATACAGGATTATTGTGATGACAGTGACAGAAATCTCTACCCTTGCATATTTCAAAATACAGTAGACAAGGATTATTTTGTACATACATAAAGCATAATACTGTGATTAATATAAATGCAACTGTGTACTAATCTGTAAAATTTACTTCCTTTACCAGAGCTGAGTTGAACATCCAGCCAATGCAGTAATCGCTTCAAGTCACGATGATGTCATTATTGGTAAACTCAGTCTGGTTCATTATAAATATTACATTACATGCATCTTTAGAAAATTGCACCTTGAATGATCTCATGTAAGTGAAGATTACATTATACTGAAACTTGTAATAAACATTTTGTAAAACATTGTGGTTTAGTTACCTGATGATATTCAATTCACTCGAATACCAGTACAGAAGCAATAGGAATTTCTTTGTTCAAAAACAGCAGCTTAAAACTGGGTGTTTCCATTCTCTTTTGCTACATTTTGTTCTTTTCTCAACTATTTGTCTATTTGCTGAAATACCTTTGCTTCATCTCATTCTGGTGAATTACTGTACAAGTGTTCCTTTTTCCAGATTCCATCCAGTTGTTCTGAACTTGAGAGGGTTAATGGTTATTTTCTTCAAATTTACACTACGGTTACTTGCTCTTCGTTTTCTTATGTGTCTGACTTGGCATAGGCACAACAGCCCATTTCCTTAGGCCCAGCAATCCACGTATAACACACCTTCACGTTCCACCACTTAGGCATTAATGCTCACCTTTTCATACTGAATACATGCAAAGGCTGTTGTAATGGGAACGCAGTCAGGACTTGTGCATTGGTGTTACCACAGGTGTTTTTATAACATGTCATTGGCTTCTGTGGAACTTGAAGGTGAAATTCAGCTCATCAGATTGTTACAGTCACAGCCTGGGCTCAACTCACATTCTTTCAGACAACCTCTGTAATTGCTTGGCCACCACCTCCCATTTATGATTTTCCATTTTACTACTATTCATTACTGTATTTTGTACTAGCTATGTAGGCTGGTCATCTACTACTAAATGTATTGGACTGCAATACCCAGCTTCAGATCTGTACGGCTGAGGGGAGCATAATATGGGATTGGCTATTTGGTGGGTTTCTCCAAATATACTTGGTGGTCAGGTAGTTAGGACACTCAGAGTGATTATTTGCATACAGTATATTTGATCCCCAAGAAATGACTGGAGGCTTTTCAGTAATGTAATGCCATCAGAGGAAGTTATGTGGTCATCATCATCATAGCCTGAGTCAGTCCACTGTAAGACAAAAGCCTTGCCCATCTTTTTCCACACTGACCATTTGGTTGTTATCCTGTTCCATCCAATCCCATCTCACCAGCTCATATGTCTGCCTTTTCCTTTCTCCCCAACTCTAGGCTGCACTCAGCCCTCCCCTCCCCCCTCCTTTTTTTTTTTTTTTTTTTTTTTTTTAATGCAAGACAGACAGAAACAAAGGCCAGGAGCCTGTAAATTCTTCCCTCCAAGAAAAAACAAGAACAAGATAACAGCCATATTCAAGACCCGTTAAGTTTGAGATGCCTGGACACACTTCGTGTCAAAGACTGGAGATCATAGGCAGTAGGAAATACCGACAGAGGGAGACAGTTCCAGAGTTGACCTGTTGCATACATGAAGGACTGGGAGTAACGATTAACTCTTGCATTAGAGAGTTGGACAGAAAAAGAATGAGAGTTTGTTGCCAGACAGGTGCTACGTGCCCACCGTTGTGGTGGATGGATGCAGGCAGACAGTTCAATGGAGCAGTGACCATTGAAATAGCAATAGAAAACAGATAAAGATGCTACAGTGCGGCAAAGAGACAGAGGTTGAAGGAAGCCAGTAAGAAGAGGAGAGTTAATGAGATGAAAAGCCTTTGACTCCATCTTGTTGAGAAGAGCTGTGTGTGGGGAGCCTTCCCACACATGAGGTGTACTCTACACAGAGTTGAGTAAAATCCATCTATAAAGTCAACACTGTGCAGGGATAAAGAAGGCATGGAGTCAGCTTTGCACACCTAATTTCTTGGAAGCAAGAGTTTACAAGAGAGGTAATATGATCTTTCCAAGATAAACCCTGAGAGGATGAAACCCCAAGAAGCACTGTATGTTTAAAGATGGTGCAGGATCGAGTTGGATATTGTTGAAAATTAAAGGGTACTCCTGCGGAAGATTTTGTCGGGTTGGTAGATGTAAGAACAGATTTTGATGCATAAAAACAAAATTACTTTTACCCCAGTCAGAGATAGGAGCCAAGTCAGACATTTGTACCATAGCCTCATCCCGTGCTTGTTGAAGTAACTGCTGAGATGGATGAAAGGAAGCTAGAGATGATGGCACAGATAGAAAGATAGAAACCATAAGAGAGCAGTTTGGAAATTAAATATTTATGCCAAACTCGATCAAAAGCCTTCGAGATGGCAAGTGCAATGACAGAGCACTTATCTGTTCTACGAAGGCTGTGACCTGCCCCCATCCACGTATGCTTTTTTATCACTATTATATCCTTTACTTTCATTGTTTACTTACCCAGGGAGCTGTCTTTGTATCTCTCCATGTGACTCCTAACCTAATCCTTTTCATTCTTGTCTGAGCACTCCTGAGTTTACGTTCCAAGGGTTTTGTTAAGCTCCGTGTTTTGATCCACAAGTTAGAACAGGAAGGACATACCAATTATACAACCTTCACGGGTGAATGTACACTCCTTCTTCCGTCTTTCTTTCCTCCATTCATTCCTCTTCCTTCTGCCTATGGGTGACTGTACACCAAGTGACAAGCCAAATGGTTTCCTGTACACCAGGGATCATTTACTATGCTGGGTGGTAACCATATAACCAAATTATGGCACCTGGTGGTTTAGTGGGTAATTATGGTGCTCCAGTCGGATTGAGCTGGTTAAGGTTTATATCCAAGGGGTGGTTGGGGTTTACTGCTCACGTTATGCCACTCAGATGAGTGCGGTTGGTCACTCTCGTCTTAAATGTCAGAACCAACTTGCCTAGCCCCGGGCTTCAATGCTCCTCATTGGCCAACGTAGGATTGGCTGATGGGTGGATGGACACTTTTGGTATAATGGTAGTTACATATCTCTCATTTAGTTACTTAGCATGCCAAAAGCCCATCACTTTATTCCTGTTCTTTGATTTCATTGTCATGGACTGGGTCTGCCTGCCATTGGTTTATGTATTCCTCAACATGTTCAAGATCTGTATTTCTTATTTTTACTGGATGGGTACAGACATGTCTGTTAAACATAACCTTTGTCTTCTTCATAATCATTTAAACATAAGCTTTGTCTTCTTCATAATCATTTTCAAGCCTACATTCAGACTCGCTGTTCAGGTCATCTACCATTTCTTGTAGTTTCTCTTTTGATTCAGTGAGGAGGACTTTGTCATCTTCAAATCTAAGATTCTTTAATAGCTCACCATTAATGTTCATTCCTTTGTCGTCCCAATCTAAGTTTCTTAAAACGTTTTCTAGGCACTCAGTGAATAATTTGGGTGACATTGTGTCACCAATCTTGTTGGCATTTTCTGGCTGTCCTTATGGAGTTTTATGATGGCTATGCTCTCTCTATAAATATCTTCTAGTACGATACTCTAACATAAGTTTCTTCAACACCTTGTCCTCATATTGCTCTCATTACTGCAGCTGTTTCAACTGAATCAAAAGGTTTCTATTAATCAACAAATTCTTTGCATATAGGTTTCTTATACAATTGGACCTCACTCTATGATGGAGTTACGTCATAGCAGTTTATCGTATAGCATGGCAGTTATAGCGTGGCTCAGTTGGGATACCTAGTACATTTTTGGTCAAGGACCACACACCCAAAAAAGTGTAAAAACAAGTTTCCAGTTAACTTTAAGTGAGTCCTTGGTTGGTCTAAGTCATTATCCCTGGGCATTCACTTGAGGTCGTCAGGAGCAGGGGTTGATGAATGATGGGGAGAGCAATGCAGTGAGGGAGCAGGGGAGCGTGGAGGGAAGCCGGGCAGCAAGGAAGAGGAGGAGGCAGACAAAGTGAAGGCAGGTGAGTCAGGGTGGTGGTTGGTGTTCTGTTGAAGGGCATCGGCTCTCCCTGCATGCTGGTTGATGCCTTGCTGCTCATTTCTTGTGTGCAGGTAGCTCGCAGTACATACGCAACCCCTTAATTGTATAGCGTGTTGCCACACTCCAGGTAGGGTTTGGACGCACTAGGGCCACACCATGTTCAGGGTGTCATCCTTAACCTCTTTCCATGCCACAGTAGTATTGTCCTCAGTGTTCTTGATGTACTCGTACTTCTTCTAGAAGGCCTTGACAGAGTCCCTCTCCCCTGAGTTGCTCACTCACACCAACTGCTCCACCATACGTCGCAGGTAGTGTGCCTTGAACATGGCTATCACCCCTTGGTCTGTTGGCTGGAGAAAAGGTGTGGTGTTAGGGGACAAACAGATACCTGGCTATGTAGGAGCTGCACAGGGAGGTGGTGAGCCATGCCTTGGGGTTTGACTTCCAGACAACCCCAAGGTTTCCTTTTGCAAAGTCTGTCAGTGCCTTTGTGTTCTCCCAGTGGTAAACTTGGAGGGGCTTTAATTTTTGGTCACTCAGATTTCAACCCCAGGTGGTCCTTTGCCACCGTGATCCCAGGTGCACATTTTTCCTCCTGATAGATCTGTCTTCATCCCCTTCCAGATAATCCCGTTTTGTTAGAGTTCAAGAATTGCTTGGTACTGTATCCCCTTTCCTTGATCTGGTTCTTTAACTTTCCTGGGAACATCTCTACCACCACATAGCCTGCACTCACTGCCTCCCCATGCATCTTGATGTTTCTAAGGCCAGTATGGCCTTGAATCAATCAAACTAGGCACTGCTGGCTTTGAAATCCTTCCCAACCTCCACACCCCTTCTCTCCTTCAGAACCTTCCATAGGTACAGAGCCTTGGCACAGATGAAACCCTTACCTAAGAGTGCCCTAGCATGTTTCTGCTGATTCACCCACGGTGCATGTAGCTGCTACATCTCGTCCATTAACGATTCCCAGGTCCACGTACAGTGCTTGGCAGTTAGGGAGTGCACTCGTTCACCAGCTGTGAGGACTGCCACCAACTTCTTGACAATGGCTGACACAGTTGACTGGCAATTTAAGGCCAAAGCGATCATACTTGCTCCTTCTCCAGCTCTATGGTGCTTTTCAGTGTTCAACTTACCTTTGAGGGAAAGGCTTTGTCTTTCCAAATTGGCCTTTCCTTCAGCACCTTCGCTAGCACTATGCTTTCCACTGGACCCTTCACCTAGCACTACGCTTTCCACTGGGCCCCTTTCTAGCACCACACTCACCACTGGGGCCAGCACTCTGCCAGACATGATTTCAAAGTTTCAAGTTATTTCACTACCAGTGAAATGTCACGCGGCCACCAGGCTTAGTCATTCCCAACTGCCACCACCATCGAACACAGACCACAAGCCACAAGTACTTTTTTTTTTCTTTTTTTTTTATGTGTCCGACTCTGGGCATAGGCTTTACAGCCTGCTATCAAGGCCCAGTTGTCCTCCTACATACCATACACCTCTACATGTCACCACTTCGGCACTTAACACCCACCGTCCATATTGAATACATGCTAGGGCTGTCTCGTACAGGACTGGTGTATTGGTATTAGCGGGGTTATTTTTACGACATGTCGGCGGGTCTTCTGGTAGATCAGTAAAGCCTGATTTAATGAAATTCAAATCCTTAAACTGTTCCCTACGTGTTCGGTGAGAGCTGCCGTTCGCCTCTCTACCGAACGTCCAATGTCGCGCAGCCACTGGGAGACACACACACACACACAGGGAGAGAGAGATTCCTTCCCATGATATGATTACAATATCAGTACAGTAATCTCTGTACAAATGCATATGACTGTATTGTACTGTACACAGTACTGTATGTGTGTATGTACTGTACAGTACACTTCCATTCGGTATGGGTATTCTTTTCAATATCACGGGCAGTCACCTTAGCCAGGCAGCCCTAATGGGATAGTTTAGGTTAGGATATGATAACATACGTAATTCTGCCAGGGAAATATATTGAGCATATTTTTAAGAAAATCCCATGGTTATTTTTTTAATGACGAGGCGAGCGTTGTTCCTGGCTGAGGGTTCCTGGTGGCCACCACGCATGTAACACAAACCACAAGCCATTAGTAAATGTACAGTAAAAGTGCTCGTCCACTTCTACGCTGAATGGCGGGAGTCCCCTGGCTTCCAGAGAGAGTGTGAAACCCCCCACCACTCACGCCTGTCTGCTTCCCTACTGAATGATCAGAGTTGCCTGGCAGGTCACATTAGTCATACACTGCCTGAGGCGGTGATGTACTGGTCATCAGCTGTTGATGTCATGTGCTAACCCTTGCTTGAGCAAACTGAAGTGAACCTTATGTGCATGTGTCACTTTGCCGCATTTTGCTTCCTCTGTGCTCAAATCCAACTGTGGGGTGTGATACTGTATGGCAGCATTGTAATGCTTGCCGGCAAACACAAGCCCGCACCTCAGTTCCTGCCTTTGTTTCACCTCAGTGATACACTTGCAAGAATGGCTGTGAATGTAGTTTTTTTTGTGGTGGTCCTGTATCTTCTTCAAGTTGTGGCCTCTCCCATGCTGTATTCTCGTGTGTGTGTTGATCACCCCACCACCACATGAGAAGCAGAAAAGGAAAGTTCTGACTCTGGAGAAGAAACAGATATTGGGCAAGGTTGACGCAGGCTGGACCACAGGATGCATACTTCGTGAATATGATCTAGCTCGTTCAACATTGTTTGATACGAGAAGTTACGCGACAAGCTTACGCAGTATGGACAGGACTTTAGTGAAAGCACACGTAAGGGCTACAGGAAGGTAATGGCCCAAGCTCAGCATGCCATTATCAACCAGTTAACACTGATGTGATTGCGCCAGCATCGTGGTGCCGGTGTGGTGGTGCGTGGGACTGAGGTGAAGGCTGCTGCTGAGAAGTTTGCACGCCTGCACAACATACACTACTTCAAGGCATCCGAGGGATGACTCTTTTGGTTTAAGCTTCACAATGGACTTACTGACCATGAGGCACACGGCGAGGCCTTGGACGCGGCAGCAGAGGAAGTTGACCCGTTTTGCCAGAAAGTGCAGTGCCTGATCAAGGACGAGGGCCTTACCCTTGGTCAAGTCTATAACACTGACGAAACTGGTCTGTTCTTTAGCTCCTTGCCCACCAACACCCAGTCTGAGAAATGGGAGAAGACTGTGCCTGGTCGGAAGTTGTCCAAACAACTTGTATGTTTTGTGCTGTGCCAATGCTAACAGGATGAACTGTGCTTGCAAAACAACCACGTTGTCTCCGTGGGTTGATGGATAGCCTGCCTGTTGTGTGGTACCATTCTTTGAAGGCCTGGTTTACTGCTAAGATCTTTAGAGATTGGTTCCACAATCACTTCATCAAGGTGATCATCCATTATCAAAAGGAGGTCCTTGGTATTGCTCACGACCAGGTGAAGGCACTCCTGTTCCTGGACAATGCCTCTACACATTGGTCTGAGAAGGATTTGGTTACTTATGACAAGTGGATTAGGTACGCGTTTCTGCCACTTAATATGACTGCTCTGATTCAACCAATGGACCAGTGTTATTGTGGCTGCAAAGAGACTGTACTGCCAAGGTTCCTGAATGAGACGATGATGGTGCTGGAGGCGAGGACACACGTGGGGAGCAGGCCTTGCAGAATCTTCGGCATTACGACCTGAAGTTTGCAGTGTTCAACTGGGTGAACACGTGGAAGGAAGCCTCCTTGAAGACCTTCAAAAGCGGTTGGTCTCGTCTCCTCCGGGGAATTGAAGCCGAGCACAACAGGTTTGACATGGATGATTTCCACACTGCCTTAGAATAGCAGGAGAGCAGGTGGATGTCAATGATGTGAGGGATTGGCTGGATGACAACGGTGGCGATCCTGGTTACCAGACCATGTCTGATGAGGAGATCACCGCTGCTGCCTCTGCGGGCACGGAAGAGGACAGCGAGACCGAAGAGGATGAGGACCTTGGCTCTCAGCCCTCCGCAACTCCTCCACTCCCTTGTCTCAGTCCTCCATGGTTACCTGGAGGGGGTGCTGGAGCATGCCGAGCACCCGCACTGTGACAGGGAGTTGGTGCCGCTCAGCCTGGCGTTGGAGCTGCGGGGAGTCTGGGACACTGTCATCCTCCGGAATCGTCGGTCCCGTTGTCAGACCAGGATCGAGTCCTTCTTCAAGCCTGTAACCCCCAAGAGTGCCACCCATTCTCACCACCACACCCGCAACCAAGTGCGTCGACAACCACTGAGTCTCCATTGGACGTAAGTTTGCGGTTGGCTTCGCAGTCTCCTGAGGTGGGTAGGTCGCCAGCACCACACCTTACATCACCAGTCATCGCCTAGCTCGAGTAGTTTCAGGAGGAGGAGGAGTTCTTGGACATTTGTTAGGTGCGAATGTTTGCCACTAGACCACATGGGACAACTCTACACCTGCTGGAGGTGTGCAGATTAAGAAGCCTGCCTGCGGTGCACTGGGTGGTAAGTACCCCAACCGAATGTTTTTTGGCAGGTAACTGTAGGTTATTTTTCACAGTTTCTTTGGTGTAGAAATTTATTTAGGATATGGCAGAATGACCTGAAAACAGAGCCAAACATAGAAGGGGCACTGTACATACAGTAGTGTATAGGTAGGGTGTTTTCTGGTTTTCACTTTTTTTTTCTTTTTTTTTCATGGTTTTCTTGGTGTTGGAAGTTATTTTGATGTCAAAATATGGCAGAATGACTGGAAAATACTGCCAAAATAAGGAGTACTGTACACACAGTAAAAAAAGTATTGCACAGGAGGGGTATGATGATATCTGAAATGATCAATATAACTTGTGTAGTACTTGGAAAATTAATTGATTATCATCAGAATATGCACCCAGTAACAATATGAACCATAAATTGCCATATGAAACCTAACTATGACATGTAAGCATGTTTGACAACAAGAGGGAAAAGTCATCATACATCGTCCATGGTGTCAAAGTGTTTCGGGCCAAATGTGCACTGATAATTTTTTTTTTTTCCGTGTGTACATACAGTAGTGTTTAGGTAGCCTGTTTTTTTGGTTTTCATTTTTTTTTCATAGTTTTCTTGGTGCTGAAAATTATTTTGGATAATCCTATGTATGTTTTGATGTCAAAATATGGCAGAATGACCAGAAAACACTGCCAAAATAAGGAGGGGTACTGTACATACAGTAGTGTATAGGTAGGGGATTCTTTGTTTTTCAGTGGTTTTTCTGCATGGTTTTCTTGGTGTTTAGCATTATTTTGGATAATCCTATGTGTACTTTAATGTCTAAATATGCCTGAATGACTGGAAAGCACTGCCAAATTAAGCATATGTACTGTACAAATAGGTTAGGTATAGGTTGGAGGTGGGTATAGGTAGGATCAGGGTATGGTAGGGGAATGGTGTTTATTATCCGGATGTTGCCATTACCTGAACATGCCTTTGGCTCTATTATGTCCGGATAAATGAAGGATTACTGTACAGTATTTACCTATACACTAGGCCTGTAGTTTACTCCAGACAGTTGTATGAAAGAATATTCACCAGCACAAATAAATATACACATAAACAGGCAAGTTACGGACTGTTCTTCACAGGAGGCAACGGTAACACACACTCGCTGTTGTTCTTGTTTTGCGGTGCTACATTACCGAATTGGCGGTCATTTACTGAATTGGCATCAAATTGGCATTTTTAATTGGAAAATATTATCATTGCATATAGAGTCATACATTCATAATTATCTGAAATCTGATAAATAAAACTGTGCTTGACTTAACTAATAATAAAAATTCAGGATTCAAAGCAAAAATTTGCTGAAATTGGCCAGTATTTCCTCTTTCGATTGCCAACACACCTTGACAGACTTCTGTTTTTCATAAATATTGACTTAAAGTGCAAATAAATGTACTGTACATATATTTATTTATATATATATATATATTT
>JAGKTI010014388.1:0-21715 GCA_018397915.1 Birgus latro
TGTGATGGAGGAGGGGCGTCTCCGATGAGCCTTGCGAGCTGCATTTAAGCGGTGGTTAAGCTCGCTCACTCTCTCATCATAGAACCAATGGTCTTTGATGAGAGAAGTGGGAGGCCTGGAGAGCGGAATATTGCCTGCGGCAGCGCGTCTGAGCGCATGGGCGACATAATCAGCATGCTCATCGAGGGATAGTGGGACAGGAGAGTCCCTTGCAAGCAACTCAAGAGTCTGCTCGTAGTCTTGCCAGCGAGCTCGACGTGTGTCCCAGCGAGGAGGAGGCGATGGTGGTGGTGGTAAAGGCGCCACCTGCAGGTTCGTCACTGTGGCGAAATGGTCACTAGTGAGGAACGGATGCAAGGACCACGTCGTGCTGCCCGCAAGAGTCGAGGAGACAATAGTGAGATCCAGTCTCCCACCTCGAACGTGTGTGGGTTCAGCTGGATCGTTGAGCAAGGTAATCCCCTGTATATCCTCAAGGAGCATGGCGAGATGCCGCCCTGCCTCATTTGAGGGGCTGGGCGAGGAGAGGATGGTATGGTGAGCATTAAGGTCGCCGCCCACTAGAGTTGGTTCGGCAGAGGCAAGGGTCAAAATCTCACCCAAATCGAGAGTGCTTACCTGATGCCTGTAGATGTTAAAAATGTTAAGTGAGGTGGTGGCGAGGCGCAGGACAACGCCCTGCACTTCGACACCCTCCCCACAGTAAACAGGTGGATCGTAATCAGTGGAGGGGATGTGGTTCCTAACTAGGATACCACATCCCCGCGTAGCATCTCGATCATAGGGAAGAAAGTGACCCTTGTAGCCACCAAGGCCAAAAGTGGAATCCCCGGGGAGGAGCGTCTCCTGTAGGAGGATGACATGAACATCCTCCCTGACAGCCACTTCTTGGAGGTGGGGGAGCTTGCTCCGAGCCCCTAGGCAGTTCCACTGGAGGACTCGGAGGGATGAAGTGGTTTGTACGGTGGTGGTGGCAGAGGGGTGGAGGGCGACTCCAGGGTCAGGCCGAGGGCACGCCGCTCTGCCTCGATCGCCGCCGAGGCCGGTGTGAGCCCCGCCATGGCCGCGGGTAGCACTGGAGAGGCAGAGAGATCCAGTGGCATGGATGGGGCGGCAGTCGAGGGCGAGTCCTGAACAGGCTTCTGTGGGAGGGTGGTGGGAAGGGGTGAGATCTTCGTCTTCTCCACCTTCTGATCCACCAGTTTCTGGACTGTTTTGTTGACCTCCCGTTCCAGAAAGCTGGTGTCTAGACGCTCGCCGAGGACTTGCCCCATGATGCTTGCAACTGTGACTGCAATCTGTCTCCCGATCATCTGAAACTCCTCCACAGAGAAGCAAAGGAGGGGTTGGGTTGGCATGGATTGAGGAGTGGGGGTAGGCTGGGGAGAAGGAGTGGGGGCGGAAGGATGAGGAGGGGGGGAGGTTGAGGCTGGGGAAGGAACAGGAGAGGGAGGATTGGGGAGAGGTGGGAAGGACTCTGCTGCTGACAGAGTAGGAGGTTGCTGGGGAGGAGGAGACGTCCTCTGAGACCCCCAGACAAACGTTCCTTGAGGGGCAGGGTTGGTGACCAGCCGGTCCTGGACCCAGGCCACCTGCCGACGGCGGCCCTGATCCACCAGAGCAAGCCTGGAGGGGCACAACGGGTGCCACGCGTGATGCCGCCGTGCGCAATTTGGGCAGCGAGCCACGACTGTCTCCCCCGCCTTGAACTTGGCGAGGCAGACATCGGTGTCGTGGGGCCAGCTGCACACCCCGCACACAACTGGCCTCTTGCAAGTGGCCTTGTGATGGCCAAAGCAATGGCACCGGAAGCACCGCAGAGGCTCCGGGGTATAGGGGCGAAGATGGAAAGTGCCCCAGTTCCCCAGATCTAGCTCGGGGATCAGGGGCCCGCGAAGGGTCACGACAACCTGCCGTGTTTCTTCCCGGGCCTTCGTTTGGCAACGGATGGCTGTCTCCACCTGTGGATGTCGGAGGAGGAGATCGGGGGACCAGTTGCGTGGGAAGCCCATCACCACTGCTTTGGTTGGTGGTCCTGGTCCCCGGGGTGAGCTCTTCCACTCGGAATGGTGATGAGGCGTCCTGGGAGTAGGCGTGGAGGAGATCGTACGACTCCTCCGTGAGTGGAACAATGATCGAGCTGCCATCCGCTCCCATACGGTTGCTGCACCGTAGGCCGGGAAGCGCCGTCTCGATAACGGCCACCACCTCGTAGGAGGTCTCGTGTCCCTGTTGGACTGGGACACGGAAGGCTGGGAAGGGCGAGGCAGGAAGGGCTCGCGCCACAACACCGACCGATGGACGTGGGGCCTGACGAGACCGCTGGGCAGTCACGTTGCCTGGTGCTGTGGCAGAGGAGTTTCCCTGCCTGGCCCGTGTGGAGCGGCGATTGACGAGAGTGTAGCCCTTGTCATCAATAGCGGCAGGGTGAGCCACGGAGGTGGCACTGGAAGGGGGCTCAGAGAGAGGAGCAGCAGCAGAGGAGGGAGAGGAAGAGGAAGAGGGAGTGGCAGGGGAGGAGCTGGTAGGCATAGGAGAGGAGGAAGAGGAGTCATCCACACCCTCCATTCGCTCGTGAATACGAGCGGACTTGGAGGGGCGGGGGGCAGGAGGAGCGGGAAAGGAAGGAGGAGGGGAGGAAGGGCGGTGAGAGGCGGAGGTGGGGGGAGAATCTATGGAGGAGGCAGAACCGGCAGACAGACGCCTCTCTCTCTTCAAAGCGGGGTTGCAGTTGCTACCCGCAGCAACAGCGGAGCGCGGAGGCTGAGAAGAGGTACCTCTGGGTAAGGAGGCCTTGGCAGAGGCAGCAATAGAGGCGGGCTGTTTGGGACGTACCCTGGCAGCCGCGTGAGTTTTACTCTGGGGAGCCCTGTGAGAGGGGCTAGGCTTGGACCCAGCGGGTCGACTCTTAGACGAGTGCATACCGGGCAGGAAAAAAAATAAAAAAAAAATAAAAGCTACAATCCGGTAGTCCCTACAGTGTCGGGGGACTAGCTCCCCACCCGCTAAAGGGCGTCGAAAGAGAACCCCGACACTGCCCCATGAGGGTCTTACCTAACCTAGCCCTAACAGAAAGCCAACTCTTGCCGCCTCCTATAACCAGACCTCTATAGGTCCCCCTTCATGGAAGTACCCTGCAGTACCCCTTCCGGGTTCGGCGTCGTACTACAGCAAGAGACTCTAAGCTGGCAACCGGAAAGTAGCTGAAAAAGAAAGAAAAAATAAATAAATAAATAAAAAATAATATAGAAAACTAAAGTGAAACCACACGGTATGCACGAAACCACGAGAGGCGAGAGCGCTGGGGGAAGACGTCTGCACACCACGAGAGCAGGGCGGCGAGTCCGGAGATGGGTTAATACAAAGTTTAACTGAATTGAAATCTGTCTCTATACCGGCTTAGGGAAAGTATGGTAGAATACACCCAGCACTTACGGTACTCGTATTAAACTTATACTTTTGGACACAGGAATAAACTTGCTGTAATTTCACAATGTAGTACAGCACTGGACAGCATGATACAAAGGTTTAATTACGTTAACACTTGTGTCGATAGACACCAATCTGGTCAGCGGTCTATCACGGAAGAAGTCAGCCGCGCTGTAGAACACTGCGAGGGGGGACTGTGGTGTTTTAGAGAAACACTCGGAGGTGGCTAGATACACCGTGATAAATGTGCCTGTACACTGGGGAGGGAGAGGATTAATAAGCAAGGGAATGGCACGATCGATACAATTAAATTTTCCGTTTGGTCACTGTGGTGTTTCATTTACTGGGGGGGGGGGGGCGCAGGACTTCGTTCGTGATATACACTAGACCAGGATCACTAAAAGCTCGTCCAGTCTTACACTCTGGGTTTTCCTTGCCACTTTAACACGAGAACACACTACAGGGAATCACTCAAGTTACACATATGACCATATACATATGTCTGGGTCTAAGAGGCACACACTGGTAAAGTCCATCTGTTTCACTATCACTGGTGGGCCGGAGGTTGATTCCTCCGTCAGAAGTGCGGACGGAATGGCACACCTTTACAGGGCCACACCGTGGATGCGGGGCTGGGGGCTCGGTCCGAAGAGAGCCAGGAGGCGGGCCCGATGCCGAGTCAGGGATGGGCTCAGAGGGGTCCACCAGCAGGTAAGTTGCGCCCTGGTGTTCGGGGTGGCTCCCAGGGTAGCTGAGGACCCAGGGTACTGGAACCCGGGGTGGCTGGACTGCGGCAATGGCTGGAGGGCAGCGTCGCTGTCAGGGCCACCTCACAGGAACCTCGGGCTGGGGGAGTGGTTGACAGGGCCCAACGCCGGCTGTTATGTCTGCTTGGGCTCCGCCTCGGCTGCTGCTCACACTGGCTTAGTTGAAGGGAACCAAGGCTTCGGGTGAGGCCTCGTCAAGGCTCCGGGAAAGGGTCTTCCCCAGCTGCTCCCTCTGCAGGAGAGGGGGTGCGTCCCACCAGGCTACAGGAAACCGGGTGAGCCAGGCAAGGGACAGCCCCATCGAGAGATATCCTGGGAACAGAGGGTGAGGACCGGACTGTGGCCGACTGTGCCTCCCCCGCACAGCTAGTGGCCAATATGGCGGTTCCTCTGCCCCATCGGAACTCAGGATTTACGCGAGGCACAACTCGCTCTCTCCTGTCTCCCTGAGGGGAGTAAGAATCTCCTGTAGGAGAAGAGCGGACTATGGCCTGCTCTGCCTCTGGCTTGGCATGGCTAGTGGCCAACATCGTGGTCCTACAGGGGACTATGACTGGTACGGCTAATGGCCTGTACCGTGGAGCAGGAAGCACTTAGTAGCAGAGGGACAGATGATGGCCGATCCTGCCTCGTACCCAACATGGCTTGTGGCCGGTGCTGCAGCACTACTCTGGGAGGAACGACTACAGGAAGCAGACGACTGGTGGCCTGTCCTACCTGACCGACATGGTTGGTGGTCCGTGCCACGGCCCTGTAGCGGGGGTACAACTGGGGAACGGACTGTGGCCGATTCTGCCTCTTGCCCGGTATGACAATGGCCAATACCGCGGTGTTCTGTGGAGTTGCGTAGGCAAACTCCACCCCTTACCTGGCGATTGGAATTTCTGCCGGAGACTAGGCGCCGGCGACTGCTACCTTCCCGGGGCGTCGGCTGGGAGTAAGAGGGGCGTCGGGGAGAGATACAGGTGCATCATTCCTGTCCCAAGCCGCTCAGTGTCAGTGGCGGACCCCCCAGTGGTCCAGGGGGGCTGGGGGTGTTGGTGTTGTCTGCACCGGCGTCCGTATCGTCTGCAGCCCTTACCCCTAACTCATGTATTCCACCACTCTCCCCCGTGAAGGAGTCGTGACCCCATAACTGGAGGTGATACATGTTGATGTTGTGCGTTTGGTAGAAGGGCGTGAGAGGGCACGGGAAGGTGGTCCAGTAATGGGTGGTAGTGGTGGGCTGCAGGTGATGGGCGTAGGCAGCACGAAGGGTGGAAGGGCGGCGCGTCTGCTGGAGGATTTTTAGCAGGGGATGCGTGTTCTGGACTCGGTGGTGTCGTCTGAGAGAGGGGATCCAGGTTATCCTTCGGCACTCATGGTGGTGGTGGTTCTGGGGAAAATGCTGGTTAAGGGCGGCCCGGGTCGGTTCACATAGTACAGTCCACTAACATAGATTTTCTATTATAGCCTAGTTCACAACAGCCATTTTCTTCTATATGCAAGGAAAACATTTATTTCATCAAATATGCATTTCAGTTCCTTTTAGTGACAAAGAAGGCACATAAAATGAACAGGGTTTAGTTGACCGACTTTGATGTCGAAAATTAAGTAATCTGGTGAAGTGGCAGTTCCTTGGTTAGTGACATCGGGTCGCATGCACACGGTAGGGTGGACTAAAAAAAAAAAACAATTACACAGTATGGGAGGAAGCAAAAAGACATAATAGTTGGTTATTGTGCAAAAATATATTCTTAAATCTACCTTATACACCAGAGCAAAAAGGAGGAAAACAAGTTCAAAATGCAATTTATCAAAAGGGGAATATGCACAACAGTATTCTACAATACAATCAATGAGTCAATAAAATGGGAGGAAGATTACACAAACAAACCTGACATACACAGGACACCTTAACACATGAAAACTAGAAACTTAGACCTAAGCTAGAACTCCAGGACTTGTAGGGCAGTGGCGTGCTCACAGTTGCATATCAGAGACGAGAGCAGGACGGAGCTTATTAACTGTGGTTGGAGAGTGAATACAGGTAAGGAAGGAAGTCATGTGGAGGCTACTTATAGTGTAGATTGTAAGGATGTGAGCTAAGTGTAAACAAGAGTGTAGCAAAAGGAGTGTGTAAAATTGTGTCACTAAGACGTGGCTGTGTTCTTACCTAATTGTTCTTACCTAATTGTATCTTTACAGGAATTAGTCAAGCTCGTAATGTCCCGTGTCCGAAACCATTTTTATCGTACATAATTATCCTTAAATTTATCAATTGTTTTGGCACACACGATTTCATTCGGAAGTGCATTTCACAGATCAGTTGCCCTATTTGGAAAACTAAATTTCCTTATGTCTTTATCGCCTCTCTTTTTATGCATCTTTTTACAGTGTCCTCTTGCTGATGCAACCCCATAGGTTATGTAATCATTTAAGTCTATTTTCTCCTTCCCTGATATGCATTTATACAGCATAATCATGTCTCCTATTTTCCTTCTATCCTGTAGTGTAGGTAGATTCAGTTTTTCTAGTCTTTCTCCGTAGCTGAGATCCCTTATGCTTAGTGCCCATCTTGTAGTAGCCCTTTTGTAATTATGTAATTTTATCACATAAGTATAATATAAGTAGTATAAGTGTAATATAAGTTAGTATAAGTATAGTATAAGTGTAATATATGTCATTTACGTTAGGTTATGTATGATGTAAGTGTAATTCTGGACCCTGTTTAGATGATGCAATGTATGGGAAGTGGACCTTGTAATTCATTTTTGGGCTTGGTCTTAGTTGAAGTGTAGTAGGGGAGTATTATTGTTAATATGTGGACCGTGTGGAGCGAGTTGGATGCGCAAATTCATGTCTGGTTTCGATAAAGAGGCGAAGAAAGTTGATTCGAGATTAAAGTTCGTGATGTGTTGGATTTACACTTGGAATTTAGAATTTTGTAGTTCGAGTTTGTGTTTATCATTTTGTTGTACTAAATAATAATGTCTAAGAGCTTAGGTAAAGTCTGATTATTGATTATGGTCATTGTTAGCCGCAAAATTAATTTATTTTTCACTGTTGCCAGATCACATAGGCCAGAACCAACACGAACAAAGAAAAATTATGTCAATGCGTGAGTTTAGGCATCGTTTTAAATTGTTAGACCTATGTTATTGCCACAAAATTTCAATCATCATAAGTCATTTTGTCTAAGTAAAGGATTGTGTAAATTCCTTGTTGCAAAATTCCTGGACGATTGTATAACAAGTTGACTGTAGAGTAATTAGTCGAGCCGGTTGTAAGAACATAGAGAATTTTCCGGAGTGTCCTGCCCGCAAGGCATCACTTCTAGCTGTAATCTCATGGAGTACGGAACTCCACAGGTATGGTCCCGAGTAATTCACGGTATTTCTCCCTCATACATCACAATAATTGGTTGTCATTCTAACTATATATAAAGTAAGTTGTCTGATAATATTTTCCAATACTATTATATGACTTCTAGCTGTAATCTCATGGAGGACGGAACCCGCAGATTGTGGTGTGGCGACATCAAGCCGGGATTGCTGTCTGTGTAATGTCCCGCAGTCCTAGCGCCAAAGCCCTTACACATTTCCACTTAGTTCATTTCAATTCACAGTTGTCGATTATGTTGTTGTATGGTCCATTTAGTAAGCCTTTTATTCATGAAGTGTAATATTTTGGTTAAAAGCAAGTGAGATGCGGAATGTTGTATTCCACCATCATGCAGAGTACTGCAAGTGCTGAGAATATATATTAAATTATTCTTGGGCATCTGATTATTTACATAGATATGTTATGTTGTGCAAACCCGTGGAAAATAGGGATGATTTCATTAAATGTAGAGTAAACTGTGTAACACATTGTAAACCTGGGTATTACTACGAGTCCTTTTGAGACCGTGGTTTATGTGAGTTTCTCCTGAGGTTGTAATTTTCTATTTCACAAGTGTACTTCGTGACGAGTTAAGAGGTCGAGTTGAGTGAATTCTTTATGTACGTGTGTTTTGTATCCGGCGAGTAGTTCTTCTGTGAGCAGATTAATCAACATCTTGTTGAGTGTAAAGCCCAAGGTACTTCTGTAGTGGTATATTCTCATATAATTATTTGTACTGTGATATGTGAGTCAGGTGATTTATAAACTGTGGAGAAGAGAGCTTCCTTTCTCTCGGATAATCTGGTGGTATCGGAGACTAAAGTATTACTATGCTCCAGTAACTAATTCTTGTTCGTATTTTTTTTCATTCTATGTAAATTAAGGTTAGTAATATAGATAAGTATACTTTTCATATGTGTTTGGTATAAATCCTCTGGGTAGTTATTCATGAGACCGAGTGGCCCGCAAGGCATGTTACTATCTATAAAATCCACGCTCTCGTATATTTTTCTCACGCTACCCTGTTTACTGCCGTAGGCCTCATTGTCCCCTCTTCCATCGTACGGGACTAATATCTTTAATACTTTTTTTTTCCCGGCAACCGCTGGGTGGTGGCAGCATACCAAATTATTTATTATTATCTGATGGTGTTTCTTCCTAGTGTTAATCAAATTAACGAGGCCTTCTTTAATGTCTCTAGGATATCTTTGGCAGTAACCAGAAAACATCGAATTAAATTCAATCAGTCAAAGTACCGCGCAGACACTGTTGTGTAAGTCCATAAAATTCAATGCGGTGAGATTCAGATAAATTATCTTATATAAGGGAACCTGAAAACTGGCGCCCCTACACTGGTGTCATATGCGGTGTGATATTTAGATAGATTGGGATATTTCAAATTTCAAGAGTGCTAAAGTTTTCAGCAAGACACTGGGTACAGCGGTGGGATCTTTATTAATTAAATTACTCCATAGTGCTAACTTTCAGAGCGCCACACTGGCGGCATATGCGGTGGGATAGATAGATTTTGTTATAGCATGCTAGAGGCCCGCTTGATGTTATTGAGAACCCCTGGGAGGTAAAATTTTCAAGTAGTGATAAACCGAAAATTGATCGGTATTTTCCCACAGTTAAAAGTGTTAGTACTTCGCAGGATGTTAAGAGTATCCTTAGTAGGTCACAGCCAAATACATCAGTCATTGAATATTGATTCGGACGTGGAACTGAGAGTGTATCGGGCCCCTGGAGCCAAAGCCAGATCTTTTTTCTCTAATAAACGAGTCAGTGGAGTACTCAAGTGGCAATATGTTCTGTGTATATTCTGGATAAGATAGCTAATAGTAGCGATCCTTCTGTTTCACCATGAGTTGGCAGGGTGTAGAAATTAAGACTGAGGATGAAGGGTGTGATCAGACTGTGGCGCAGCAGATTTTCCCGAAGTTAGCCTGTCCTCAGACTTCAGAGAGTATACAAACAATGATGGGTAACGTAAATCCCCTAAAACCACGTGATGTTCCAGTACTAGAACTGAGCCAATTACAGAGTATTGATGCGGCAGCTCGCCTGGAAATGTTCTTTGAAGCGGTAGAGCAATGTAGCCAAGATGATGCAAAGTGCTTACAGATTGCGAAGAGTCGAGTGAGCACGGAGTTAGCAGTGTTCATTCACAACGTCCAGACTAATAGACGAGTAACCACGTGGTTGACATTCAAGGCGATCCTAAGGTCAGTATTTGCTATTGAAGTATCGATCGGGCATGGCAGGAACTGGATTCAGCTAGCTACGATTGGGTAGAATCACCACAGGCTTTTACGCACCGCTATGTAAACATGCGGCTGTTGAACACAAATTTCCCGGAGAAAGATTCCCTAACCGAGACAAAACAATCAAGCATAAATTGTGGTATGGATTGCCTCTTCCATCAAGGAGTAAATTAGAAGGGTTCCTGGATGATGAATACCAATTAAAGAAATTCATTGACAGAATAAAGAATGAACGCCAACTGTTGGAAGCAAGTCAGGCCTCTCAAGTAAATATGTTACCTTCTGAAAGAAGCATGAAAGATAGGGAGTCAGACAACCAGCTATCACCTTCTACCTCACTGAAACAGAGTAACTTTTCGAATCCAGATGGACCGAAAGAAGTAGTAAAGGATCTAAAGCGCCAGATCCGTGAACTTAAGTCTAACCTGGCACAAGCAGTCAAGGGTCAGCCTAATAACCCTGCAGTATACAGGGATAAATACTGCGCTCATTGTTGAGCTTCTTCTCACAATCTCAGAGATTGTTGGCGAAAATCCCCTCCTGGACATTGTTTTGATTGTCGCAGACCCAGATGTCGGCGAGGTGAGCGCGGGTGTCCTGGATGTAGTCCCAACACCACAGCTCAAGGCGTCTCTCCGGTAGTAACTCAGGAACCGGCTCAGCAGTTATGACTAGCCGGCGGTTAAACATCTCCCACTATCAGTGTCATAACAAATGGAAAGATGTTAGAAGCTGTCGTGGACACCGGAAGTAGTTATACTTTGATCAAGGAGTCCGCATTTAAACGAATTGGGGGAGAACTGAACATACTGTAGGGGCGCGAATTTAGCACCCTTGAGAATTTGAATAATCACACCAAACTGACCACCAGTGTAGGGGCGCGAATTTAAGGCACAATAGAGAATTTTTACTTATCACACCGCTTTAGCCGCCAGTGTAATAATAGAATTTTTGATACTACTGAGAATTTGAATTATACTAGAGTAAAGTATTATTCCAGTGTTTTCCGTTACTGCCAGAACATTAAGAAGGCCCCGTTGAAATATTAAAATAATCTGTCACCACCTAGCAGTTGCCGGGAAAAAAAAAGTATTAATGATATTAGTCCCGTACGATGGAAGAGGGACAAAAGGCCTATGGCAATAACAGGGTAGCGTGAGAACACTATATGAGAGCGTGGTTCTTTAGATGAAACATGCCTTGCGGGCCACTCAGTCTTACGTATACTACCCCAGAGGATTTTATAACAAACACCTTCTATTAAAATTTACTTATCTATATTGTTATCCTTAAATTACACCGAATGAATAAGTAACAAGCAAGATTAAATTACTCGACCTTAATAAATCAATTGTCTCCGATACACCAGAATTTTTGAGAGAGAATGGAAGCTCTATTCCACACAGTTTATAAAACACCTAACCCGCCTAACACAATACACGAAAATACGCTCAACCCGACTGCATCATAGAAAACTTCATCAACAGGGGAAACTCCCATAAACCACGGTCTCATAAGGACTCGTAGTGATACCCAGTGACAACGTGTTACACTGTTTACTCCATTTCTAAGAAATCATCCCTATTTTTCCTGGGTTACCCCACATAACATATCTAGGCAAATCTTCATGAACCAAGATTAATACAGATTTCAAGCTCAGTGCACATAGTGCACCACATGGCGAGGTAATTACACCACTCCGCCTCACACGCACTTATAACCAATATATTACATTTTATAAATGATAAGCTTACTAAGTGGACCAATCGACTTTGACGGTATTGTGAACTGATAAAAGACTAAGAGGAATAAAGTGTAAAGGGCTTTCGGGCATTGATTGTGGTTACTCTCGATACAACACCGGGCACTGAGTCCATGACCCTGCGTCGCTTGACAACTCCACTATCTGGAACGTCCACACACACCGAGGTTGTACTGAGGAGTCATAAGGCTTTGTCAATATGATCAGATATCTTACTTTAAATATAGTTAGAACGACAACTAATTATGATGACGTATAAGGGAGAAATACTGTGAATACTTGGGAACATTACCTGGATCGTCCACACACACTGAGGTTGTACTGAGGAGTGGCCCTAGCAGGTAGAAAGCTAGCTGCCTGCTCTAACACTCGCTACGTTTTCTCTACCCGGGAACGACTGCAACCAATTATGTTACAGTCTCCACGTTATATCATCGCACCAGAATTTGCAACAAAAAGCGTACGCATTACTCTACTTATAAAAATATGACTTATGATGATTTAAATTTTGTGGCAATAACAGGTTTAACAATTTACAAACGATGCCTGAAATCACGCACTGATACAATTTCTCTTTGTTTCGCCCTCGGCGCTAATCAACAACTGAGGTCTGTGCCAAATAAATTAATTTCGCAGTTAACTATGACAATAATCAATAGCCTGGCTTTACTTAAGTTCTTAGACAACGTTATTTAGTAGGACAATACAGCAAACACAAACCCAAGCACAAAATTCTGAATTCTAGGTGTAAATATGACTCTTCGCTAATTTAACTTTCTGTGCCACTCTATCGAAACCAGATGCTCATGTGCCCGTCTCCTTGTCCAGTTGCTTCCCTACTAAAGTCAAGCCCCAAAAAATGAATTACAAAGTCCACTTCACACTTTACATCATCTTAACACGGTCCAGAATACACACTTATCACGTACATAACCTAACGTAAATTTACACACATTATATACTTACACTATACTTATACTAACTTAAATAACTCTTATACTAATATTTTATGCAAGAAAAATGGCATTACACGGGTTTAACCTCCCCCCAAAAAAATTTAAACATCATAAGTCTTCACACAATACATTCTACTACACTTCCTATAGACCTGTGTGCGGACGGGACAGACTTACCCAACTTGACAATGTATTTACTCTATGAACTCCAAATTTAGACAGTGCTCTCGCTATCTGATGCTCCCTATAAGTGGCACCTGTCGGTCCACGGATTTAATGTGTACCCCAGGGGGTCGCTTCTCTGTCACCAATTATGAACTCTAGAATATTCAGTAGAAATTGTGCTCCAGCCAGCCTCCTGTTTGGATGCTAACATGGTCATCTCACCTGGACAAACCTGTACTCTCGCTGCTAGGATCATCCCAGGGGTGCTTCACACACATACAACCCACTTCCCCATTTACGCTCCCCATTCATACTTCCTTGCGCTTCCAGCTCTCCACCTAGTAACTGACGAGCGCCTGTCAGGTCCTGAAGTCACTGTTACACAACAAGCCGTGCTGACTGTAAAGTGAGAGGATACCGGTTACCCCTCGAAATAAAGCTACAAATTATTTCCATCGAACTGGGCTATGCCCATGACACATACTCCGATTACACCACAAACACGAGATTAAATTCTCTCTGAACTCACAAACTACACAGTCAATAGTCAGACGGTCCGACCCGCACACACTTCCCTATCCAACCCTTGACTAACTATTACCATAACCACCAAAAAAAACTTTTCAACACTCTACAACATTCCCAAAAATAACAAATCATCACTACACGGCACTTAGCATTCCTCAATTAGTCTGCGTGGAGGTCGTCTTTCACGTGGTGGTAATTGCTCACCCTCTGGATCAGGTATGAACACTTCATCCAGGGGTTCTAAAAGCCACTCTTCCCCTCCATAATAGGGTTTTACTTGTCCGGCAGCTCTTTGCAACACTTTAACTGTGAATACATTTTCCACTACATACCCGCTACCTTCTCTTAACACTTCCACCACTCGATACGGACCATCCCACTTTACATTAAGCTTGCGACACGTGCCAGGAATCACTGTTTCTTTCTTGACCCAAACAAGAGAACCGACTTCCACTACTTGATTTTTCCGCCTCCTATTGGCTACATCCCTGTACCTTCTCGACATTTTCCTGTGAGTGTCCCGTATAAGGGCATGAGCTGTGGTAATCTCATCTTCCTCGCCATCAACTGAAGGTAATGACGCATTGACTAGTCTGGGAGGGTGGCGAGAAAAGAAGGCGAAGTACGGCTGCTGACCTGTTGAAGTGTGCACCGCCTGGTTCATGGCGATTTGACACACTTGGAGCAACTGGGGCCATTGTAGAGGGTGGCCCTGACATAAACCGGAGAGGACACATTTCAGGGTCCTGTGCATCCTCTCTGTCACTCCGTTTCCTTGGGGATGATAAGGGGTCGTATAATATAACGTGATTTGGTGTCGCTGGCAAAATCGCTGGAACTCTTGACTGGTGAACTCCCTCCGTTATCCAGGACAATTCCACGGGGAGTGCCATAATCTGCCACATACTGCCCTAGCTTGTCTGTGATTTGTGTGGTCTGTTTACTTGTAAGGGGGAAAAACCTGACAAAACGCCTATAATGGTCCACTACAGTAAGCACATATCGATAACCCTGGGCTCCAGCAACCATGTCTGTGATATCTATACCAACCCTCTCCAGTGGCTTACCCACTGGGGGCAATTCTTTCCACTGTTGCTGCAATCCAGTGTTCTGCTTAAACCTTTGACAAGTTACACAATTTTTAACATAATCAGACACTTCAACTTTTAAGTTTTGCCAGTAATACAGTTCTTCCGCTTTCTTAATAGTTTTCTTCTGCCCTAGGTGTCCTGTCAATTCGTGGGCGTGTTGCAATGCTTGAACTACTAACGTTCGAGGAACTATAAGACTATAATAAGACTATACACGTACATAATACAATATTTCTTCTACCAGGGCAAACTGATCTATAGTGTTCTTTGGCAATCTTTTGGTGGGAAGCTTTCCACCTTGTAAATACTGTGCAAGTTCTGCCCAAACTGGTTCTACTCTCTGGCGATCTCTCAGCTGTTCTCGACTCAACCCAAGCCAGGTGGCTTCAGGCGATCGGACTACCACTCGAACTGGGCGTGATAACTGATCCGCAACGAAATTATCTTTGCCCTTGAGATACTGAATATCATAATTGTACTCTCTCATTTCCAGAATCCAACGGTTCATTCTTGGAGATTTAGTCCTGCACTTGAAAATACTGGTCAGTGGTTGGTGATCCGTGACCACTGTGAACCGCGTACCCCATAAATAATGGTGATAATTTCGGCATGCAAGAACTATTGCTAGAGCCTCTTTATCGGTGGTTGAATAGCGAGACTCGCAAGGGGTTAGTTTTTTTTTGAGAAATATCCAATTGGCTTATTAGCACCATCAGCTTGTACCTGACTAAGAACTCCCCCAACATGGGTGTTACTTGCATCCGTAGTAAGAATAAACGGTTGATCTACTTTAGCTCCAACTAGAACAGGGGCATTAGTAAGGCAAGATTTCAAATGTTCAAATGCTTTTTGACATTCGCCCGTCCAGAGAAAAGTGGTTCGTGATTTTGTCAAATTAGTGAGTGGTGTGGCTACGCGTGCGAACGATGGTACATGTTTCCTATAGAAACCGCACATACCGAGAAATCGTCTTACTTCTTTCACTGTGGTGGGTGGCTTCATTTTTCTTTCACTGTGGTGGGTGGCTTCATTTTAACTATGGCCTCTATATTCTTTGGATCAGGTTTACTACCTTCTGCCGAAATCTGGTGTCCTAGGAAAGTTACTTCTTTACAACCAAATTCACACTTACTTAAATTTAGCTTTACACCATTACTAGCAAGCAATTCAAAGCGTTGACTTAACCGATCCAATAAAGCAGGAAAACTTGGGGCCCATAAGATCAAGTCATCTAGATAATTTTTCACCCATCCTTTCTGTAAAAGAGGTGTTAGCAAATTGACCATTTGATGTGAGAAGATGGCTGGCGAACAGTTCAGTCCAAAGGGGAGACAACGAAAACGATAGAGAGCCACTCCATCGCTAAAAGTAGTCAGATCTCGACTCTCCTCATCTAACAAAATCTGAAAATACGCATCACGCATGTCCAGAGTGACGTGATATTGATGTCCAGCGGCTTGGTCTACTAATTCATCTAGCCGCGGAAGTGGATAGACGTCGGCTGCGAGATGCCGGTTAACTTGGCGGTAATCGAGGCACATTCTTTTACTCCCATCGGGTTTATTGACCAAAACAATAGGTGATAACCAGGCTGCTGTGGATCTTTCAATGATCTCTCGATCTTCCATATCCTTCAACATATCAGTGATAATTTGTTTAGCCTGCACTGGAGAGCAATACATTGGGCCTCGACTGGGCTGAGGATTTTCGACTTTAATATGAGCCGAAGGACCCTTGATCAGACCTAATTCTCCTTGATCTAGAATGAATAGAGGGTCATACTTCAAAATTAGTTCAGTAAGTTCTTTACGCTGGCCTTCAGTGAGTTGTTGCCAGTTCTGTACATCAATCAGAGCTTTCAATTTCTGACTACGAGTACCTTTCTGCTCAACGTGATCATTCTCAGGTAGAAGGTCATTACGGATTTTAGTGAGGTTAACTTTATCAGGGATTGGGCTAGTCACTCTCTCATACGAACCAATGATAGTTCCTTTACGTAACACTTTCGCCTTTTTAGTGGGGTTAATCAGTGGAACATAGATGTTGTTTGACTCGTTTACTTGTACCAAATAAGGGTGACTGTTATGACTCATTCTAGACTGTGGATAGACGATAAGATTGGTTTCTGGTTCCACTTTCACAGATGCAGACACGAATTTAGTTTGGTAAGGGTCCAACTGCAAAGACGAAAGGAGATTAGTCTGTGAGAAGGTTTGTTTCAGCTTAGACATTACAACAGGTTCATCTTTGACTCTCCACACCTTGTTCTTCTGTCGAAGAATATGATTTACTACATAAGGTGCACCACCCCACATCATAACTCTCTTCACTCCATCCCACATGAGTGGAGCTTGGCTCAACACATCACATCCCAGGAGAATATCTGTACTAAGATAAGAGTTTGGTACCACCGGGATCCATTGCTTGTGCACTTTCTCATCACCAACCGCTATTTCAGCTCGCAACATCCCTAGAATTCTCAGAGGTGCGCCTGTGATACCTTGTAAGTGCGGCGGATTACGTCGCGTGTTCAGTTCTCCTCCGATTCATTTAAATGCAGACTCCTTGATCAAAGTATAACTACTGCCGGTGTCTACGACAACTTCTAACATCTTCCCATTTGTTATGACACTGATAGTGGGAGATGTCTGACCGCCGGCTAGTCATATCTGCTGAGCCGGTTCCCGAGTTACTACCGGAGAGACGCTTTGAGCCGTGGTGTCGGGACCACGCCCAGGACACCCGCGCTCACCTCGCCGACATCCAGGTCTGCGACAATCAAAACAGTGTCCAGGAGGGGGTTTACGCCAACAATCTCTGAGATTGTGAGAAAAAGCTCGACAATGAGCACAGTATTTATCACTGTATACTTTAGTGTTATTAGGCCGACCCTTGACTGCTTGTGCCAGGCTTAAGTTCCCGGATCTGACGCTTTAGATCTTTTACTACTTCTTCCGGTCCGTCTGGATCCGAGAAGTTGCTCTGTTTCAATGATGTAGATGATGACAGCTGATTATCTGACACCCTATCTTTCATGCTTCTTTCAGGAGGTAACATATTTACTTGAGAGGCCTGACTTGCTTCCAACAGTAGGCGTTCATTCTCGACTCTATGAACTTCTTTAGTGGGTATTCATCATCCAGAAATGCTTCTAACTTACTCCTTGAAGGAAGAGGCAATCCATACCACAACTTACGCTTGATTGTTTTATCTCGGTTAGGGAACCTTTCACCAGGAAATTTATGCTCAACTGCCGCATGCTTACATATATAGCGATGCGTAAAAGAATGAGGTGATTCTACCCAATCGTAGCACGCTGAATCCAATTCCTGCCATGCCCGATCGATAGTTACTTCGATAGCAGATTCCGACCTAAGGATCGCCTTAAATGTCAGCCACATAGTTACTCGTCTCTTAATCTGGACGTTGTGTATGAACAAACACTGCTAACTCCGTGCTCACTCAACTCTTCGCAGTTTGTAAACACTTTGCATCATCTTGGCTACACTGCTCTACCGCTTCAAAGAACATTTCCAGGCGAGCTGCCGCATTAATACTCTGCAATTGACTCATTTCTAATACTGGAACAGCACGTGGTTTTAGGGGATTTTCGTTACACATCATTGTTTGAATACAACCTGAATTCTGAGACAGGCTAATTTCAGGAATGACTGCTGCATCTCTGACTGATCATACTCCTCATCCTCAATCTTAATATAGACATCCTGCCAACTCATGGTGAAACAGAAGGAACGCTACTATTAACTATCTAATTTATTAGGTCAGATATCCTCTTATCACTGACACCAGCTTATTCTTCACCTTGCTCTTGGCCTCTCCTGACCAATGTACTCCATCTGATAGCGAATTCGCATAAAAGGCAGTGTTAAATTGAATTACCTTTTGCTTTGCCCTACGCTTCAGATTCTGATTGATCACATTCTGAAAGGTTCTGTAACCCTCAGTGGAGATTGGGGTGTCTCCCTGGTAAATACGGGGTTCCACCAAACACATACAAACCTCTGCTCCACAATTACTCTCTATGACTTCTACTATTTGACAAATATCATGTGCTATTTGACCAGGAGTCGTATGCCAGCTTATATCATTACTACCCATCCAGAGAATACACAGATCATGTTGCCACTCGAGTACTCCGCTAACTCGTTCATCAAAGAAAAAAGAACTGGCCTTCGTTCCAGGGGCTCGATACACTCTCAATTCCACGTACGAATCAATATCCAATGTCTGGGGTATCTGGCTATGCCCAACAAAAGCTACTCTGAACATACTGCAAAAATACCTAAACTTTAACTGTGGGAATTACCGATCCCTTTCCGGCTGATACTTGAAAATTTTACTTCCCAGGGGTTCCAAATAAGATCGAGTGGGCCTCTAGCATGTTATACCAATTAACTATTTACTTCTAATATGCCTCTTATATTCATCTAATCCCACCGCATTTGCCACCAGTGTAGGGGCACAAAATTTTGCATTGCCCATAAATAAAGTTAAATCCCACCGGAGTAGTCACCAGTGTAAGGTCGTGTAATTTAGCAACCCTTGAGGGACTTGAATAATCACACCGAACTGACCACCAGTGTAGGGGCGCGAATTTAAGGCACAATAGAGAATTTTTACTTATCACACCACTTTAGTCGCCAGTGTAATAATAGAATTTTTGATACTACTGAGAATTTGAATTATACTAGAATAAAGTATTATCCAGTGTTTTCCGTTACTGCCAGAGCATTAAGAAGGCCCCGTTGAAATATTAAAATAATTTGGCATCGCTGCCACCACCCAGCAGTTGCCGGGGAAAAATAAGTATTAATGATATTAGTCCCGTACGATGGAAGAGGGACAAAAAGCCTATGGCAATAACAGGGTAGTGTGAGAACACTATATGAGAGCGTGGTTCTTTAGATGAAACATGCCTTGCGGGCCACTCAGTCTTACGTATACTACCCCAGAGGATTTTATAACAAACACCTTCTATTAAAATTTACTTATCTATATTGTTATCCTTAAATTACACCGAATGAATAAGTAACAAGCAAGATTAAATTACTGGACCTTAATAAATCAATTGTCTCCGATACACCAGAACTTTTGAGAGAGAATGGAAGCTCTATTCCACACAATTTATAAAACACCTAACCCGCCTAACGCAATACACGAAAATACGCTCAACCCGACTGCATCATAGAAAACTTCATCAACAGGGGAGATTCCCATAAACCACGGTCTCATAAGGACTCGTAGTGATACCCAGTGACAACGTGTTACACTGTTTACTCCATTTCTAAGAAATCATCCCTATTTTTCCTGGGTTACCCCACATAACATATCTAGGCAAATCTTCATGAACCAAGATTAATACAGATTTCAAGCTCAGTGCACACAGTGCACCACATGGCGAGGTAATTACACCACTCTGCCTCACACGCACTTATAACCAATATATTACATTTTATAAATAATAAGCTTACTAAGTGGACCAATCGACTTTGACGGTATTGTGAATTGATAAAAGACTAAGAGGAATAAAGTGTAAAGGGCTTTCGGGCACTGGTTGTGGTGACTCGATACAACAGCCGGCACTGACTCCATGACCCTGCATCGCTTGACGACTCCACTATCTGGAACGTCCACACACACCGAGGTTGTACTGAGGAGTCATAAGGCTTTGTCAATATGATCAGATATCTTACTTTCAATATAGTTAGAACGACAACTAATTATGATGACGTATAAGGGAGAAATACTGTGAATACTTGGGAACATTACCTAGAACGCCCACACACACCGAGGTCGTACTGAGAAGTGGCCCTAGCGCGTAGAAAGCTAGCTGCCTGCTCTAACACTCGCTACGTTTTCTCTACCAGGGAACGACTTCAACCAATTACATTACAGTCTCCATGTTATATCATCGCACCAGAATTTGCAACGAAAAGCGTACGCATTACTCTGCTTATAAAAATATGACTTATGATGATTTAAATTTTGTGGCAATAACATAGGTTTAACAATTTACAAACGATGCCTGAAATCACGCATTGATACAATTTCTCTTTGTTTCGCCCGCGGCGCTAATCAACAACTGAGGTCTGTGCCAAATAAATTAATTTTGCAGTTAACTATGACAATAATCAATAGTCTGGCTTTACTTAAGTTCTTAGACAACGTTATTTAGTAGGACAATACAGCAAACACAAACCCAAGCACAAAATTCTGAAATCTAGGTGTAAATATGACTTCGATAATTTAAGTTCCAAATTAACTTTCTGTGCCACTCTATCGAAACCAGATGCTCATGTGCCCGTCTCCTTGTCCAGTTGCTTCCCTACTAAAGTCAAGCCCAAAAAAATGAATTACAAAGTCCACTTCACACTTTACATCATCTTAACACGGTCCAGAATACACACTTATCACGTACATAACCTAAATTTACATACATTATATACTTACACTATACTTATACTAACTTAAATTACTCTTATGCTACTTATATTATATGCAAGAAAAATGGCATTACAATACGACGTAATCCGCCGCGCTTACAAGGAATCACAGGCGCACCTCTGAGAATACTTGGGATGTTGCGAGCTGAAATAGCAGTCGGTGATGACAAAGTACACAAGCAATGGATCCTGGTAGTACCAAACTCCTATCTTAGTACAGATATTCTCCTGGGATGTGATGTGTTGAGCCAAGCTACACTCATGTGGGATGGAGTGAAGAGAGTTATGTTGTGGGGTGGTGCACCTTATGTAGTAAACCATATCCGTTGACAGAGGAACAAGGTGAGGAGAGTTAAGGATGAACCCGTAGTATTATCTAAACCGAAACAAGCCTTTTCACAGATTAATCTCCTTTCGTCCTTGCAGTTGGACCCTTACCAAACTAAATTCGTGTCTGTATCTGTGAAAGTGGAACCAGCAACTAATCTTATCGTCTATCCACAGTCTAGAATGAGTCATAATAGTCACCCTTATTTTGTCCAAGTAAACGAGTCAAACAACATCTATGTTCCACTGATTAACCCCACTAAAAAGGTGAAAGTGTTACGAAAAGGAACTATCATCGGTTCGTATGAGAGAGTGACCAGCCCAGTTCCTGACAAAGTTAACATCACTAAAATACGAAATGACCTTTTACCTGAGAATGATCACGTTGAGCAAAAGGGTACCCGTAGTCAGAAATTGAAAGCTTTAATTGATGCACAGAACTGGCAACAACTCATTGATGACCAGCGAAAAGAACTAACAGAATTAATTCTGAAGAATGACCCTTTATTCATCCTAGACCAAGGAGAATTAGGTCTGATCAAGGGTCCTCCAGCTCATATTAAAGTCGAAAATCCTCAGCCCAGTCGAGGCCCAATGTA
>JAGKTI010014389.1:0-21714 GCA_018397915.1 Birgus latro
TTACTGTTATTTACTACTACTGCTACTTCTACTAGTACTACTACTCTACTGCTACTACCACTACTGCTGTTACTACTACTACTACGGCTACTACTACTATTACTGCTGCTGCGGCTCCTGCAGCTGCTACAACTACTGCTACTAATACCACCACCACCACCACCACCATCATTGCCACTATTACTGCTTCTGTTGTAATTCTCGTACCCTCTACTATACTGCCAACCCTTCTGCAGTGTGGGGTATGCTGTGTCACGGATTCCACAAGGACCGAGATGAGGCCACGCGATGGGTCTTCTGTCCCTCCACATCATGCTACACCGTCGATGATGTCAGCATTCGTAAGTCACGCGTCCTATACCAGTCGTAATGCTTCACCCCTATAGTTCTTTCACTCTAACCTGGCCCAGATTGTCGTCTTTTTTGCTGCTTATTTTGGCCTTGTTCAGTGGCAGAAGACAATGTTATATTTGGTTCAACATCCTTTCCATAGCACTTCTTCGTGACTGGCATCATATTCTATCGTTCCTGTGCTACTACAGCTCGACATTGAAGATAGAGAGATTGCAATTTTCAGCCAAGTCAAAGTGAAAAGAGTATAGTACGGACAAATATAGAGGATATAATCATTATAGTCAAAACGCATAAATGGATGTGGGAAGGTCGTGTACTTCGCATAACAAATAACAGATGTGCAACCTGGATAAATAAGTCGCAGCCCAGATATGAGGTGAGAGGAAGAGGCAGACACAGGACAAGATTGCGAGACGAGAGTCGGATGTTTCCTGGGACTGATGGAACCCAATAGGTTAGAATGTTAATAGGTCTTTGTCCTGCGGTGGACTAACACAGGTTGATGATGATGATATGTCTGCCACCACCATTGCTTAATAACTAACAAGTGTCCACTACTAGTGCTTAATACGCAACACATGTCCGATAGTCATATTTAGCAACGCACCAAGTACACGTAAGTAACATCGCACAAGCTGTCCTAAAATGTGCAGTGTTACACCAGACAGTAGGGTGCTAGATGCAGCTATAATCAGTCCTTTATTACAAACAGCGCTTTCTTAAAATGAATGAAAATATATGAGGTAAAAACAAAATGCCTGTAATTAAAAAAAAAGACGTTTTACTGAAATGGTTGTTAGACAGACTATCCGAAAAATAGTTAGACAGATGACAGAGAGAGAGAGAGAGAGACATACTGTAGACAGATAGGTGGATAGGAAGAGAATGGATGAAGAAATATGTCTGTGTCCTGGATGAAATGCAGGAGTGAGGAAGGTGACGAGAAAAATATAATGTACAAGAGTTTAAATGACGGATTCTAAACTGGTGGGCTGATGGCACTCACCTCGGGGGTCATGACTTGCTCGCACTGGCTCCAATCCTCTAGAAGTTGCTTGTGAAATACAGCCTGGGAAGTAGTTCGATCTTCAGTCTTTATATGTTGTGGATTACTAGACTGCCTCAGACCCCACAGATTCTGAAAGGTGAAATAATGGAACTGAGTGTTATTGCCCTGTAATCATTTTTTCATATCAGTATACCTGCATAGGGTGGCTCATATCCTGCACAATTTTACTCGTACCATGTGTGTTGCTGGAACGGCTTAGTTGGCTGGTGCGTGGCTCCTTCGTTATGTTACTGATCAACTATAGTCAATGGATATAAAAAACAGACACTGTGATTATCAAGAGGGTTCTCGGAAGCATAAGATCATTCAAAATGGACACTGGTAACAACAACAGCCGTCCACACGACACACGAAAATTGGGATGCGTCACATATGGACCACCCTGTATATTATTTTTGTAACGTTCATATGATATTAAAATGTTTATCTGCTAACTGCCATTCCAAAGTCAAGTGTTTTATACCAATCAAAATTCTGTAATTATTTCCTCTCTAACAGTCATCCTACATTCTGTGTTTTTCGCTAACCACAGTTCTCTACCTAAATATTTTTCCGCTAAAGGCAATCCAGTTTTTAATTATTTTTTTGCTAGCTCCTATTCTGTATTACATTTTTCTGCTAACCGTAACCTCATCCTGTCAACAGACGGACAGGGGGACTCCCGACGGGGCTGTGCTGACAAGACCTACACGGAGACCTGCCAGAAGGCCCCCACCATCTCTAAAAACAACAACGTATGCTTCTGCAACTCCATCCTCTGCAATACCTCCGGCGCCGGCACCTCCGTCGTGGCCATCCCTCTCCTCATACTCCCCTACGTGCTCCATAAATTCCTGTAGGAGCGTCAGGAGGCGGGGGCAGCAGCAGCAGCGGGGTGGGCGGGAAAGAGCGCGTTCGAGTCAGTCTGACTGGAATTGACTGATTGGTCAAGTGTCGTCTTCTGAGTGACTTTGCAGATTTCGTAACATCTCTTCCTTAGTTGTTTATTCTGAACATTTCAGCCCAGTACTCTTTTGTATGTTATCGAAGCAAATCCTGTCGATATCAAAACGATATAAGCAGCATGCCAAAGCATGTTAAGGTGTCAATCGCCAAAGGAGAGGTGTTACGAAGCCTCCTACTCTACGTATAATAGGGCCCCTAGAGGGAACGGATGAATCAGTCGGGTGCTAAACTTTGTGGATCAATCATTTAAGGAGTTGGCTGGATGTGATATAATGGGTGTATAGTGAATGTCGGCTCCATACCCTTCTTAGCACATGTGTCTTTACTGAAGTAGATGGAAACGCGAAAGAGCTAACTACAATACTCTCGTTGGCAGAATATGAGATTTCGTAACGACTCTTTCTTACCGATATATTTTGCACAGTACCTCTTTGTATCCTGTTTTATGTTACTGATGCAAAACATATCGATATCAGAAAGAAAGAAAGAAAATACAAGGGAATATCAAGATGTAATACAGTAAATCGTTCAGTAAGAGATGCCACAAAGCTGCCGATGCCACTGAGAATAAGGTTCAATGTGACGTCAGATCAAAATGGACAGTTTTGTGGGATGCTGGAGAATTGCACCAGATTCTGAGGGCTGCAACCGTACCTCTGAACGGACTGCAACCGTACCTCTGAACGGACTGCGTGCTAATTATTGAGGGTGATACTAAACAAACGATCAGAAGAGTTGGAGGGTAGGTGAGCATCGAGAGTGGTAGCTGGGGTGTCAAATTGTAGAGCCGTATGCTTGTTGGCTTTGGAAACTCCGTAGCACATCATCCTCGGCGACTTACTCCGCATGTTACGTCTTAATTCTCTTTACGTATGCTACTGATGCAGAAATTGTCAGTCATATTGTACAGACATAACTAACACACGAGATTATTTAGGCGTGGAATGTAAAATAAATGGCTAAGGAGTTTCCCAAGTTAACGAGAATGTGGACCGTAATGAACGAAAGCTGAATGAATGAATGTGTGTGTGTGTGTGTGTGTGTGTGTGATGACGGTACAGAGATATGTGATTGGTAGCTGATGTATTGATAACAACACTGAGTTTGTACCCACTTATCTGCGGTGATTGTACTGTATATGCAACTGAAGTATGTTTCAGATTTAAATCCGAATGCCAGATTAATTGAGGAAATTTTGTGCTAAACTTTAAGCGGAAATTCTGTGAGAAGTTTTTGAGTGATAGGTGTTAGGAAGTGGCTTTGGAGAGTTCATAACACCTCCTCCTTAGCGATTTTTTTTTACGCACGTTTTATCGGTTAGTATCTCCTTGTACGTTATTGATCCACATTGTCAATTTAAAAAGCTATACATAGCATACTAGAGAATGCTGAGGTATATTATGCAAAAAGAAAGAAAGAAGGAAAGGAAAAAGGCTTCGAAGGAGGTTCTACGAGGTCTCCTATGACACTTAGCACGCAGGTTGTAGGGTTTGGTGCACAGTAGGAGTGAGAATGTGGAACGTGTGCGTGTGCTTAGTGACGAGCAGATTAGGGTTTGTTGTTGGAGAATAGTCGGTTATATATTTTATTGAATGTGTCTGGGTGCGCAGTGTAATGAGGTGTATAAAACCCCGCGCGGCATGGTAATCAAGAGCAGTGTCCTTCTTGACTCAGTGGTTACGTCACTGACTGAGACCCCGCGGGGCCTAAGCTCGATTCCCGCCTCTAATTGTGATTAGTTTGTCAAGTTTGGCTTTAGTGAATATATGGGTAAATAGAGTAATCTGTGAGAGTTGTTGCCCCCCCCCCCCCCAGCCCTTGTTCACGGGGCTCTGGCTTCCTTACCTTCTGCCAGGCGCCTCCACCCTCACACTGTCTAGGCGTCCCCTCTGTATATTGTTCTGTAGCTCGAGTTACTTAGTACTGTGTACTATCAGACGCTCTAAGAATATCCTTGTTTGTTAGGGGGAGAGGCCCTCATCATGAGGGGGAAGAAATTTCTCACTTTTACTTAGTTTCAGTCTGAAGACGTTAGTTTCATATCATTTTTTGTTTTTTGTTTTTCAAATTAGGCTGACGTGCGATGTGTACTGATAATGGTGGTGAAGCTTTTAGTGTACCAGTTGTTATTATGAGCTCTCAGCCGGCGCGGCAGTCAGCATGTGTCGCATTCAGTCAGCTGATGATCTCACTTCACTGGCCTTCCTCACAGTATTAAGTGTTAATCACCTCGGCACTCTTTTTCTTACTCTTTGGTAACTGTTGTGGGTATACACTGGTTTCACCTTTCATATTGTTAATTTCTTCCTAGATTGCTTCCTGTTATAATGCCCTTTGGTTTTAATACGTCCTAAAACATAAAAAAGGAAAACGCTAGTAATCCAGAATAAAAAAATGAATCACCTCTCCTCTATTGAATTTGGTCCATATTTCCAACTCTAAGGCTAAACAGCAAACTAACCTAGTCTTATCAACCTAACCTACATGGAGGGGATGAAAATTGTTGGCACACCCACAAACGAAAGAATATATTACAGGAAGCAGTTCAGGAAGACAGAAAATTAAGAACAAAAATAGGCCGAAGAAAATCAAATATTTAGCCTGGTATGTTTCGATGTTTTCTGACAACATCCATACAAGTGATGCTTTGATACAAGACAATAGAAATTTGAATGTGTCACTGGCCTTCACGAAACTAAGAGCCGTATTTCCAGCTGGCCTTGGAGATGCCGTTATACATCTTCCTCAGTAAGTTAATTTGATCATCACAAATAAAAAAATATAATAATCCTCTTGTATGTTAATGATGCAAACTGTGTCGATATTAACCTTTGAGCGTGGGTTTTTTTTTTTTTTTTAATTCTTGACATCTAACGATTTTAGTTTGCCAAGGATAGAGTTTAAGATCTGGAAGGATTAGATACATACCTATTTAAGTATAATAAAATCTGGTAGCGGCAAAAATGGGTTTAAAAGGCCATCGCCAGGATTCAAGTGTTTAAACAGATATACTTAACATATAAGAAAAAGTAAGGTGTAAGATGAAAAATATATCGCCGTGGAAGACACACAGCGAAGTCTTCCATGCCACCTAAAATGCAGCCCAAAGTTTAACTCCAGTTTGGCACAAGGTTTCTTTCGATTCGGTAGCATTTTTTTTTTTTTTTCCATTTCCTGAGAATCTGTGTAAGTGATGCTCTGGAATCTGACTACCGAAATGTAAACGAGTCAAATACTGTACAACTGAACTGGTAATACAGACTGATAATGTCACGTTCTTCACCAGTTCAGCACTTTTTTTTTTTTTTACTCATTAGTAATGGCCGTTTTTGCTGTTCAGACTTATGTTGATATAAGTGATGAAACATGTCGAATACAACTTGTCCGGTAATATGGACAGGAAATGCCACGTCCTTTACCAGCTCGGCACTTTTATTTTATTTATTTATTTTTTATTTTTTTCACTGCCATAAAGGTGTTGCTTTTGCTGTTGCCTGACAAAACCCGTATAAGTATTCCTCTGAAACTAAAGTACCATAATGTAACATGTCAAATGGAACTTTACATGTATCTAGTGTTTGAAGGTTGGGCATGGTGTGATTAATGTAACAAATATACATTAGTTCCTAGAGGACCCGCACGTAAAACATCCACACCCCGCCAGCCATTTTGCACCGCTCCAGCTCAGTCCTGTACATAGCATTCACAACTCCATTTTTAACCATATTTTTTACATTATTTAGGAAGGGGTGTATATGGAATCGTTGCCAAAGCTCGGTTTTATACATTTATCAAGGTTTTTATCGACTGTATGGATGTAAATAGAATTAAACAGTGGTTGGGCGAATGTACGTTGGATGCAGTGTCGTATATGCCACCAGAATTGTTGATCCCTCACGGCACCAAACCGGCCCAGGATTCACCAACAAACTTACGATTATCTACCTCCCGCAACTAAGAGCCGTATTTTACGTGGTCTTCGTGATTTCGTAAAACTTTTTTCCTTTGCAATTTATTCTGCGTAATACACCTCAGTTTCCTCTTGTGTGTTACTGTTACAATCTTCGATATTAAAACGACATAAATAGCATACAAGAGAATGTTAAGGAGTAATATTCAAAATAAATCATTAAGGAAAAGGTGCTACGAAGCCTCCGGTACCACCTAAGATGCGGCCCTTGGAATCCTTTTTACAGGAAGAGCATAAAACATTGCCTAATTGCTTTATCCATCAAATCATAAATACGACAGGGAACTGATGGTAAGTTTAGCTTGTGAATCCTGACAACGATGCACAAATATAAATTCCTTGACGTGCGTCTCTTTTTGGGAACTAATGTATATAATTTTAATGCTTGTCATAATTATGATGATCCTGAACTGGCCACAAACAAACTAATTACCCCAGAAAATGCTTACTGTTGTGAGTGTTGTGCGGTGTTACAATTTTCCTTCGAGTGATGATAAAACATGGTCTCGCCGAAATATGACGTGGCAACAACCAATCATACGTCATTCATTAAAATAAATAAAAAAGAGAAATTAAATAAACAGTGGTACTTTCAAGGCACCTGTACATTTGTTGTTCGAAAAATAAAGTGGCTAGGAATCACACGATATTTTGCATCCTTTTGTCACAAGTTCTGAAATGTATTATTTAAGGGGTAATCGATGCCGCTGTGTAAAATCGATGATATACATGTATATAGGACAAGATTTTTTTTTTCTCTGAGGTAAGATTTGCTCCAACTTGTTAATTTTCTGATATATTATAATTAGTTTAGGAAGGATGAAGTTCTATTTATAAATATCCTGGCTTTGAGCGTCAGAAAATGATGGAATATAGATTATAAACGGTATACAGTATACTAGCAGAATGATAGGGCATTTTAGTACCTGTAATCAAATAGGCCAGTGAAATATAAGCCAGGAAATTTTCTGGGTCTAGAAGTAAGAAAGTTTGTCTTATATAGCTGCATAGTGAGGATTTAGTCTTCGCCAAGCCCCTGTCCCTCGCCACGTCAAGCCACAGGTTGTCAACTCGGCTCCTTTCATTTTTGGCACCTTTGACTAAGATTGCCTGCGGAAAGTAATGCTCGTTTTCATACAAATTAGCATACGAAATGACAGCAGCACAGACAAGACATAGCAAAGCTCTTTTCATTAACTGGGTAATACTTGATGTGCGAGTAGGAAGTGACAGAAAAAATAAATTACCTTTGTTAAACTGTGATATGAGATAGAAAATAATATATAATACCAGCATATCTTCACTGAAGTGTCTGGTCATGGCACTAATGGGCCGTAATCTCGTTGTCTTCTAAAGATTTCGTAATGCTTCTAACTCAGCGACTTATTTTCCATGTTACACCTTGATCCTCGCATATGTTATTGTTGTAGACTGTCGATATTAATGCCTTCAGTACGATGATGTCTTTCCTTGTTTAATCATATCTGCAGACGATTATATTCAGTCCAGGAGAGACGTTTCTGACTGAAGTTGATGAAACCCTATCCCTTCAGTGCGAAAGCCTTCCCAAGATTTATTAAGATCGTTTGAAGATCGCAATATAATAAAAATGCATCATAGTACTGAGATTTAAAAATGCATAAACAACATAAAAAGGGATAAAATGGGTGTAGTATTGTACATCACCGAGACAAATGTGCTGCGAAATATCCAAAAACAGGTCAAAAAGCGTGGGTCAACGTTGACAATTTGTGGCGGCGGTAGTTTGTCCCAGGCCAGCCAGCCAGTGTAGCCCAGGGGAAGCACAGTACATAATAGGCCTAGGTGCACGTTTATAGGCATTTCTCCCTCGTTGTGTCGTGCGCCTTGCCTTCCTTAACCCTTCAGAGCTTCTTAACCCCCCAGACACGTTTTAATGAAGTGCTTTACTGATATTAACTGTCTTGTACAAGCGGTTGGTTGTATGAGTCAATAAAGTTTATCATGTATGTTGTGGAGGTTTTCTTGTGACCCATTTAAAGATTTGCTTTTAGCTTTTATTGCTTAGACACTTGGTCGTTTAGTGTAGCTGTTTAATCCTTTCAGGCTCAGGAAAAGTAAAGACGCCATGAGGCCCTTAGCCGCGTGCTTTGGCGGTCACTCTAAGGATCTCATCTTGCCTTATAGAGCTATGTGGTCCTAGCTAGGGGAATTCACCCTTTCTTCACAATATAGGACTTTGAGCTGATGCCAGATTATTCAATAACTATTGTGAGATACAAAGCCACTGCATCATCCAGGATACCACAATTACCTTCCTTAAGGACCTTTCTTACATGCGGGCAGGTCCTCCATCTGGATGCACCGGCTTCACCGCCGGAAGGCATCCCTTTCTAGCGTAGAATCTGTAGTTCGAAGGATCAAACGTGAGCCACTGCACTGATCGAGATGGCAATGAGTGTGTCGGCAAGCTTGAACAAGATCTCTAAAATGAATTTGTCTCAACATTAATCTGCTGAGAGTCGATGGGTTTTCAAAAGGAATGTGACCATCAGGAATATTCTCCTAGTGCTGTTTATGAAAAGTGTACTGTCCAGTCTGATTCACAGGCATGTTTAGGGCCTTCAGCCAACACATACACGTAAATAGGTTTGTATTTATCATGATTCTTTTTTTCTTTTTTTTCAGTTTTCAGAACAGACAATTTTCCCATTCCAGTTTATTACTGTCTGAAACTTTTTTGTTTGGTTGTAAAGAGTAGCTGAATGGGAGAAGGCAAAATTGTAAAGGGGTAATCTTATGCACAACTTTCGAGTTTTTAAATACGGAACACCGATCTCCATTAAACAAGACCGAGTGGATGTGGCAAGGTAAACGTGAGAGAAAGTGAAAGAATGCAAAAATGAATGGGTGGCTAATTGTAGATGAGCGAGCGATTACGAAACAGTGATGTATGTAGCTGGAGAAAGGAAATCAGAGGAAGTGAAGCGTTAATCAGTAAAAGTGATTATGAGAGAGCAGCGACGGTGATAAATGGAAGTCACGAACGAAGGAAAGGAGTCATTAAAGAAAGGAGGCATGGAAGGTCAGGAAGGAGGAAAGAAACGAAGAATGAAAGGAAGGAAGAATGGAAGATCAGGAGGTAGGGAAGAAAGGGAGGGGAAGAAGAAAGGTAGGACGGAGGTCACGATGGAAGAAAAGAAGGAAGAAGGAAAGGAGGGAGGGAAGGACGGAAGTGTGGAAGGACTGTAGGAAGGAATATCAGAAAGGAAGTATGAATGGAAGGAAAGACGGTAGGAAGGAGAAAGAAAGGAAGGAAGGAAGGGATGATGAAAAACAGGAAGAAGGGAAAGAAAGAAGGAAGGAGGGAGGGAAGGGGAAATGAGGGAGGGAGAAAAGGAAGGAAGGAAAGAAAGAAAACAATGTCAGGAAGGAAGGTAGGTAGGTAGGGAAGGAAGGAAGGAAGGAAGTTCAGGTTGTAAGAAGTCGATAAGAAAGGTAGGTTAGGGCGGAAGGAAAGTGGCCATGAAGTAAAGTGGCGAAAGTGAGCAGGAAGGAAGGGAAGAAATGAAGGAAGGTTAAGTAGGAATGAAAGTGGTCAGTAAGGAAGGAATGAAAGAAGGTGTGTGGGTAGGTAGGTAAGGAGAGAAGGAAGGAAGGAAGGGAGGGAGCGAGGAATGGAGGGTGGAAGGAAGGCAGATAGGTAGGTAGTTAGGTAAGGAAGGAAAGAAGAAGGGAGAAAAGAAAGGAATGCTAGAAAGGAAGGAAGGCAGGTAGGTAGAGAAGGAAGGATGAAAAAAAGGAAAGAAGGAAAGAAAGGAAGGAAACAAGGAAGGAAGGAATGTAGGTAGGTAAAGAAAGCAGGAAGGAAAAAGGGAAGGAGGAGAGAAAGGAACGTCAGGAAGGAAGGAGTGCAGGAAAAAAGAAGGGAGGTAAAGGAGGGAAGGAAGAAAGAAGCAAGGTAGGCAGGTTGGTAGGTAGGTAGGTAAGTAGTTAGGTAGGTAGGTAGGTAAGGATGGAAGGAAGGAAGACAGGTAGGTAGGTAACGAAAGAAAGGAAGGAGGCAGGAAAAAAAAAGAATGTCATGAAGAAAGGAAAGATGAAAGGTTGGTAAGAAGAGGGGTAGGAAAGGAAGGAAGGAAGGAAAAAGAAAGGAAGGCGGGAGAGTAGGTAGGTAGGGAAGAATGGAAAGCAGGAAAGAAAGGAACATCAGGATGGAAGGAATGAAGGATGGCAGGAAAAAGGAAAGAAGGAGTTAAGGCAGAAGGGAAGGAGGAAGGAAGGATTGAAGGACAAGAGAGAAGGAAGGAAAGAAAGGCAAGAAAGAAGGAGGGAGGGTACATCAGGAAGTAAGAAGTAAAGGAGAGAAAGAAGGAAGAAAACAAAGAAAGAAGAAAGGAAGAGAAGGAACGAAGAGGAAGAAAAGGAAAGAAGAGGTCAAGATGGAAGGAAGTGAGTAAGGAAGAAAGGAAGGATGGGAGGGAGGGAGGGACTAAGGAAAGATGGAAGGAAGGGAGAAAGGAAGGAAAGCAGGAATGATGTCAGGAAGGAAGATAGGAAGGAAGGGTGTCAGGAAGGAAAGAAGGAGATAAGGATGAAAGTAATGAAAGAAGAAAGGAAGGAAGGCAGGAGGGGTCAGAAAGGAAAGAAGGAAGGAATGAAGGATGGATGGAAGGATGGAAGGAAGGAAGGAAGGAGTGATGTCTGGAAGGTCGCGAAAAACATAAAGATGGAAGGAAGGAAGGAAGGTAGGAAGGAAGGATGGAAAGGTCGGTTTGTCAAGAAGGAAGGAAGGAAGGAAGTAGGTCGGTAGGTACGTAGGCAGGCAGGTATGCAGGTCACAAGGCAGTAAATTAAATAGGTAGGTAAATAAGGAGGGAGGAATGTTGATGTCATCCTCCGTCTTATAGTTTCTGTCGTTACTGGAGTGTTGTACCAATTATCTACACAAGTTTTAATCGACAATGGCATCTCTGATAAGGACATCAACCGATTAACAAAGAAAAGAATCGATAATTGGTACAACAAGAATAACGACAGAAACCATAAGAAGGAGGATGACATTAGCCTCTACTCCAGAGCCACATTCTCAACAGGCTACAAGGAAAAAGAAAGAATTACACCCGACGCGTGCTGCTTTTGAAATCAGCCAATGAATTCGGAAAATATAGCGCCATGGTCCACTGCGCAGCTAAAATATAGTGTCATGGCCCACTGCTCAGCTTATTTAAGCAACAGCGAAAAGCATTACCATGATGCGGATGTTTCAGTGTGGCGGCCAAAGTCACGCTCGCTGCGGAGAGAGCTCCTCCATACTATAGAGTTCAGTGCTACAAACGCGTTAGTGGTTCCAGCCATGGAGGTATAATTGAGACGAGGCGGCATGTCGTTCTTCCTCTATCCATGCAGGCGAAGCCGGTGAGCTTAGTGGCCCGGGAGGGTGGGAGAGATTGACTCGAAACTTTGCGGTTTAGCGCGACTTATCACATTTGATTGTCTTCTGTTTTTCACTACACACATAAATTTGGAGAAATATTATTTGATATGCAAATTATATATACAGACATTCCTTGTCAATGATACAGATCCCTGAAAATCCCACCAGGCACCACACTATACAGTACCTAGGAAATGTAAAATTCTTGATTTGTTCGCTCCACACATAATCATTAATAGTTCTTATAAGAAATGCTAACAACGTGTTGTTTTGACATCACATTACACTGTAGTGACTATAGATAAATATGAAAAAGTCATGTAGGCCAATAATTATCACAAACTGTAGTATTATTTAATAATTTAGGTTTTCATCTGCGATGGAGAGGGATTGACTAGAAACTTTGCAGTCTTTTGCCAGCTTTCAAAAAGATCAGCTACTCCCCCAGCACACCTAAACTGTTCGTACTGAGTAGAATATTTTTTCTCATGTATATCATTCTGTAATTGTGCATTTTTCTTAAATGCCTTCGTTTTGACTGAAGTAAAGTTTTTATTTTTTTTCTTGGAAGCAACAAGTTTTTCATCATTTTCAGCTTTTTCTTCAATTTTGCCTTTTCAGGACTCACAGAGGACACCATAGGAGAGCTTAAGGCTTCATCTATAGGCCTATCCATAGGAAAGGAACAATCACTAGTGCCTACTAAAGTACCAGTACTACAATCAGTTGAACACTAACAATTCTACTGCTCTTAACAGAATCCAGTTTAACAGACTGTGCTGCTGGTACCTCCCGTTTGGCTGGGTTTTTCCTAGGCAATTTAGTTTTCTTCTGTAAAAATGATGGAAAACCAGCAAACACACTCGGTATCACACCTTCCCTTAACATAGTTCGGTTTGGTCCTATCAAAATCCTCTTTCTTAAAATGTTGAGAGCAAATAAGTGCTAATTTAAAAGGATAAAAGTCCTTCCTTCGTGTTGCCTCTATCCACTTCCTGCGAAAAATTTCAACTCTTGGGAACCTACAAGATAAAATACAAGCAAAAAAGTTGTCTGTCAAGAGAGTACCAAATATGGGGTCAATTCAGATTGCTCCAAGTCAAATCCAATTCCAGGAGGAAATTAAGTTATCAAATTCTAATTCATTTGCAAGAGAAAATTTATTGATACAAATTCCATTAAATTCACCATAGTATAAATTTCAAGTTACCTAGGCTACATATATTTATCTATTCCACCTCAATGAAAATCACTCAAGGTTGTAATCCCCCTTACCCCCGGCATACCACTGATAAAGGATAGCCAAGACAGATACCCTTGTTATTTTTTTTGTTTATATTAAACCAATGACTGATATACAGTAACTCATATAGTACGAAAAAGTTGGTCATTATTAGACATTACATACCTTTTATATCAAGTAGATGAGCTGAAGTTAAATAGCTTAGGCTAAGATTAGATCAGATTAGGTGAATTGGGTAAGGTAAGGCTACGTTAGGATGAGCTGGGTTAAACTGGCTTGGGATAAGGAAAGTTAGATGGGTTAATTTACTGAGTGGTTAAGATAAGCTGGGCCAGGCTGGGCTAGGTGAGTTAGGTTAAGTTACGGTAAGCTGAGCTAGGTGATTAGGTTAGGTTAGGCTAGGTTGCTTAGGTTATACAGGCTAATTTGGGATAGGCTATGTGGGTTAGTTTAGGTGTTTGAGACAGCAGTATATCCTAGGGCTAGCCTACTTATTGGCCGACTGGCCACAACGCAGAAGCACTTTGACGGTATTCTTTACTTCCCCCCCCAAAAAAAATATATATATAAATATTTAGTATCAGCACCGGTGTCTAAACTGAATTTGGATTATTGGAGGTTGCTAAAGTCTTACAAAACATCAGTATCGAATCACTAGCCCATAAATGATCAAAGAAAATGCCTGGAAAAAAACCCAACACGACAGTTTTTGGCCCATTTCTAAGAAATCATTTCCTTATTTAACCTAGTAGTTTTACCTACGGAATGTTACAGAGTCCCGTCGATCCCTCTGCGTACACCCAAAAGCAGAACAAGCAGACATGTTGAGTGGTTACACAAAAAATAATGAACAGCTCCACTCTCAGCTGACGTTTGAGTCAAAGGGGGGCGGGGGACTGCAGCGCGCTGGCTTCAAGTCACGTGACCTCATCCCGACTCCTGAATTATACCCCCATGGTTCCGGGCGACACAATAAACGCCTTTTCTCACATTCTGTTTTTTTAATATCAGTGCAAAAAGAGTCACTCTCGGTTGTTCAGAAGTTTTGTGCTTCTTGTCAACGTCGATTATGCATACACCCAGACCCCCATAGCAAGCACGCAGCAGGCTGCTATGCAAGTCCAGATTCAGCAGAAAACGACCCTTCCCCCCTTCGAAAAGTCTGACTACGGCCTTGTGGATGAACAACCCGCCACAGGCTCAAAGGCCTATGTTACGGAGATGAACAACGCGGCCCGCGGTGTCCATACCTTTACCTTGGCCTTTAATGTTTAAAGGTCCCGCGTTAAATAGACTTTTTCAAAGGTATGACACTACTTAGCTTTATATCTCCCAGTGAAAGTGACCCTTATGCGCTTATGCTTCATCACTGGCAATGCCAATGCAGTATGTAATTATATTATTCAGTTACAGTGTTGTAAAATTACATTCCAAAAGTGTAGCTCTTAATCGGAAGTTCACAACAAAAACAATGGTTTTCCGTTTAGTGTGTATTAAGCCTGCATGGTGTTATGATTGTAGGAAGTGTTTAAACGGACATTTTAGCAATATTTCGTGCCCTAGCGAAGAAGGATGTCCACCATGGTTAACAAGTATGATGCGTGAGTAGAATACACTACATATAATGATAATATGGCATTATGTAATGGGAAAAGTGGTACATATGATGAGCATTTATGCCGTTTGGCCTTCCCAATAATGCTTCGCAGTCCATGTGGTATTACTTTCCATATGCATCTTTGTTACACATCCCACATGTTTCGTAATATGGGGCAGGTGAGTATAACAGTTTGGTTAAGCATAAGGGTCAGAAACTTACCCATAATACATAGCTGCTGCAGTCAGTGAATACAGGTTTGACAGGTACACGGAATAATCCTCAGGTTAGCATTTTCTTCAGAATATACTGTATATTAAATGTTTTCTTTTTCACACCTGTTAAGAATGTGCAGTTAGTTTTCATTGACCCACAAGTTTACCATTAATTCACTCCTAACAGTTGTCCAGACTATCGTTGTTTATAAAGAACATTTTACCATTTGTTTTAGGGTCTTTGGTAGGCTGAATGTTTATGAGAATAGAGCCACCATAATTTGTTAAAAAGATATTCGGCATTCAGTGAAATAATGAATGCACCCAGTAAATGCAAAAGTTTGATCCATGAGCAGGTATATTTTTTAAATGTTTTGAAAATCTTACTGAATGGGGAGGAGGTCTTCTCTGACTTTTAAGTAACAAATGAATTGTTTTTGTCAGTCGTGAGTTATATTTGTCTTGAAAGTCGTCTCACAGGACCTCATCCCACACATTCCTTGGTCTTCCCCTGGGTGTTCTTTCCTCCACATTCATGCTGTGGCCTTACTTATTTTCTCTCTTCTTTTGTAATATACACTTGCTTACTCACTCACTGTGCAGTATTTCCTGCCACATAATGAACATTTTCCCAAAAATTTCACTTCAAAGATCACCCTGCACATTATACCACAAAGATCACGTTTGGGAAATGCCCTCAGGTTGAGGTGACTGGTACCCACAAAACCCCGTTCATCGGATTGGTGAAAATAAATTTGAAATATGAGATCCAAGGCCACTAACACTCAGAAACAAATCACTTGGTGGCCTCACTAGTTATTAACCTATGGATTGGGCAATTGCCTTTTTTTTATCCTACCCTGTTTTTTATCCCACCCTGTGCTGTGCAAAAAATGAAGTTTTTTTTTTATAGCTTTTGTTTATTATAAACTTGAAGATAAACATCCAGGGCATCATCTGGTGAAAGGAAAAAATCTCCTTCTCTCTCTCCATCTTTGCAAAGTGCCATGTGTAAGTTGCTTAGGGGTTGAATAGTTAACGGTGATGCAGGGCCAGCACAGCCTGAGCTGTGGCTCGTAATCCACGGGTTAACTATAGATTTCAATACTGCAGACTAAGCTGAGTATGTATTATAATTTATACATCATAAATAAACAGTAAGCTAAGCATTCTGTGGGTTAGATATGCATACGCTTGGAGTGATGGCACCACCTCAGATGCATCTGTAGTTTGTAAACAAAAGACAGCTGACTGTTGTTAGCAAATGGAAGGCGACAGTGAAGGATATGGTAATTGTTTACAAAACCATAACACCATATTCCTATGAATTAGTAATCTGAAACAGTGTCAGCGTTCGTCTATGATGTTTCTTTTGCAAAAAATAAATAAAATATGCGAGATACTAGTGGGTCTTTAATGTGTTATTTTGTAAACTTTTGTCCTAGTGTAGTTCTTTTTAATTATGGAAATTAAGAAACTGGTGAACTTCAAGCCATTTTAGATGTTTGCCTACCCTAACGCCACTCAGTGTAACCTAGTTCCGTATCTTTTAAGTCTACCCAAGACCATTTCCAATCATATCCTTAGTCATCGGTGGAGTCAATCTTAAATTTGATTTCAGATTTGAAAATATGAGACACCCATTTCCGGCCTTCTGGTGGGGGCAGGGTGGTCCAGTGGTAAAGTGTGTGATTGGAGACCGAAGGGTCGAGAGTTCACACCCAACCTGGGTAGCTGCCCTGCTGGAAGTGGTAGCACTCTCTTGTCACTTAGCGTGGCTATATCAGCTATCAAGGTTGAGCTTGGGGATTCATTTCCCTATACTGTATTAAAAATCCCCCCCACCCCCTCACCCCCCAAAAAAAATCTGGCTCTGTGATTGGTTGAATAAGGACCATAATGCACCAGCATAAACAAAAGCAAACTGCCTATGACCGTAATGAACCACGGAGAAACAAAAGCGCATTGCATTAAATGGACGAAATGTAAACAGACTACCAGCACAGACACACATTAGAGACACCACAATATCTTATCTCACTTAAATTTTATTTGCAGAAGAAAGGTCACAGAAGAAAGTTGACTTCAAACTGTACAACATATTGATTCCCATTATTATTTCTTAGGAATCTGGTATTATGGTTTTGTAAGCATTTTCTAAAGATTTGTATATTCACGTATTCCACTTGAATAAATGCAAAATTATTTTCTTGCACAATTTATTGGTAAATGTTGACTATGAATACATTTAATAAATTGATCATTCCCCCCCCCTAAATACCCCTTGTCATATCATGGTTGCACATTATATGGTGGGAAATATGGTACTGTACTTGTCTTACTTTTCTTTGGTTTAGGAGTAATCACCACGTTCATCCTGGGGATCCACCACTTCCACATCTGTTCTAGATGTACTGATACTGATCAAGGATCAAATTTGACCTAGCCATTCCAGTAGTTGAGCCCTGTGGTGTCAGAGGCTCACATGGTATGTATTCCTGGAGCTCGTCTAACCTCGACTTGAAAGAGTCTGTGGTACATCAGGATATGTCTCCGATGACTCTGAGGAGACAGTCGAGCCTAGGTCCAATGCATTTGAAACTCTCAGCCTGGATTGTTTTGAGCCTTTGTGAGGCAGTTTGGTGACCTTCTTGACATGTCATGCCAAACCAAGGGTGGCTTTGGCTCTGTATTCCTACCCTCTTATGCTAAGATGTGTATGGTATGGTACGGTACTGTACTGTACCCTCAAGGATCTTCAAGGTGTAAATTATGATGTATAGCTCATGGTGGTTTAGTGGGTAATTAAGGCGCTCTAATCAGATCGAGCCTGTGTAGGTTTATATCCAAGGGGTAGTTGGGGTTTATTGCTCACATAGTGCCACTTAAGGATGAGGAAGGCTGGTCACTCTCATCTTAAATGTGAGGACCAACTTACCTAGCCCCGGGCTCCTTACGCTTCTCATGGGGCAACGTAGGATTGGTTGATGGATGGATGGTACCTCTCTCGTTGCCATTGTAAAGATTACAGTCTTGGATCCTTTACCCTTTCCTTGTAGTTCTGTGAGTGTTGAACCAGTCCTTTGGTGAACACCCACCACACTTTGTCTAGTTCTTTTATCTCATTTATTCTTTGAGGAGACCACAGTGGGCTGTGAGACTCCATTGTAGAGACTCAGGAAATTTTTGAAAGGGTAGGAGGTGTTCAGGGTTTGTGGTGTGGAAAGTTCAGAGAATCCATCAAATCAGTTGCAGGGCTAACGTGATAATGTGGTGAATGTGCTCCTCATAAGTACAGTTGTAGCTCATCCATGCTTCCAGGTCTCTCAGCAGTTCCATGTCTTCTTTGTTTTCATTTCGCACTTTACACTCTTCTGTTTTAGGTGTTCATTCTCAATTCTGACATCATTGTTACTGTACTCTATGGTACATGTCACCAGGTCCCACTGCCATGCATCAAAATAGCCTTCTTCTCACATATGTTTGCTGAAAATACTCTTAGTGCGATAGGAAAACCCCTTCATAGTTGGGTGAGGTAAATTTCCCAAATTTTTTCCATCTACTTCTCATTCATGCAATAGAATTACTATGCATCTCGTGCATTCAGCATTTCTCCTGGGTACTAGACACCTTCATGCTTTACGAGTGGCTGTCACCCCAAACAACACTTTCCATTCTTTTCTATAATAAGCAGTCTGTACATCCATGCATACTGCACACTGGAAATATCTCATATTTTACAGTCTGCCTCTAACACCAGTACAGATATTTTGGACCCATCTCTCATAAGTTGTACTCAGAGCAGAAATTCTCACTATGCCCCATTTGCATATGGCATAAGGTCGTGCACCTTATTCCATTATTCCACGATATTACTGCCCTCACACCTACTGATCCCTGTGAACTTGTCCTTCCCCAGACTTAAAAGCGGTGAAGACTCAGGGGAGGAGGATGGAAGCAGTCGGGAATCAAAAGACATGGATAAGCCGTTAGTAAGTTCGTCAAGCTTGGCATCATCCTTACTTAGTGTATCTGTACTTGGGATTCTAATGCAGACACAGGTAAACATCCTAAATGTGGAAGGGAGGGGTTGGTGGAGTGCCAAGAGCAACGTGTTGATGTTTCCAGGTCATGACATCAGCATCCCGTCACCGCTACATCACCGCATGGGCAGGCATTTTGAATGTTGATTGTGGCCTGTGTAGCCATGTAAACTGTGAAAGCTTTCCCTGTAAATGCAGAATGTTCAGCACTTGGAGTTATTGTGTAAAAGGTGAATAGTGCAAAATGACAGACATGTAAATAGCAAGCTCACTGTAGCTACTGTAGTATACTGCATATCCAATTTCAGTGGTTAGGTAGCATCATATCCATTGTTAGAATAGCTATGGCAGAATAATTTGCCACTTTTTTATTCCATTGTTTTCAAAAACACACACACAACTTTTTGCATCCATTATGTACATGCCAGCAGCTGCTCTGAAGAAATTTCCACAATTTGAAGCTCAGAATGTAGTGACTTCTACTTTGTCACTCAGTGTCCTTGTTTCATTTCTGTTCAAGTGTTGGATGCAGCACACTTCTATGCAGGGTCATTGTTACATCCCAGCTGGCCAGTATTTCCTTGAAAACAGTGCCAAGTTCACCAGTTACTCTTCCCATGCTTTTGTGCATTTAACTCCCCACCTGTAAGGCAGAAACCTAGGTATCACTTAAAGTTGTTTTAGATTCTCGCTGCAGTGTGGCAGTAAACTTTAATGCATGCTTGGGAGGGTTGCCTTCACTTACTAGTATTAATATAACTGGGTAACTCTGTTTCCCAGTCATTCAAGCATTCCACAGGTCCCTCCTTATGCCCTGGAAAGAGAATGGTGGAGTGTTGAAGGGCAACTTTAACCTTCATTCCATTGGTTTCTCCTTCAAATGAGCCTGGGACCATAACAACAACAACAACAACTATAAGCACCCTTAAGCATTAGTCATCTATCATTTGTGTTCATTTCAGCCAGCAGTGGAGGTGAAGCCAGGGGAGCACCGACTACAATACACCTATGCCATCTGGTTCAGTAGAAGAGCACCTGGGAAGCAGGCCACCACACAGAACTATGACCAGAACCTTAAACTCATTGGCAGGTAGGGAACATCAGAACCTTGCTTTCTCACATAGTCATTTACCATATCCATCCACCTTCATGGTCTACGATATGTCCTCCCACCTTCAGACTCACATATACCCTTTTCACAAGATTATTTACACCTTTTCTCTCCATATGGCTGTACCATCTAAACACACACACTTCAATTGTAGTGTTAATAAATGTCTTTGCTCCATATGTCACAAAGGAGAATTGTGCTGGGGTTGTATGTGACTGATGAAAAAGTGATTTGCTATGTAGTAGGGTTTTTTTATGGCCTGTTTTTATGTGGTGATTCATTCAGAGGCCATAGCCTGTTAAATGGAGTTGAGAATATTATTTTTATTATTTTTTTAAATAGTTCCTGAATCTTACACAAAACCATTGTCATAAGAAACTGATATTGGTTGATGACTGCACTGTCTGTTATGTTAAGAGGTATTCATTGATTTGAAGATTCTGGAGAAACTATCATATCGGATTGAGTGGCTGTTTTAGCGTCTTAATTGCTGATAACTGCAGTGTGGTATCATGCATTTTTGGTATTACTGCATTTGAGTCAAACATGTATTTTATGCAGATCAGCTTATTGGGTGATGAATGAATGATGAATCAGCTTTGTTATTTCCATAAGTCAAAAGGGTCTCTCCTGAGCTGAACAGAATCTAGTGGTACCCAGAATGTACCAGGTATTATTGGTACTAAAATTCATGCAGCCTTCGTTCAATCCAGTAATGTCCATCATGAAAATAAGGAGTTTGGGGCTAAAAATGACCAGTTCCTTAGCCTGTAGTGTTAGTATTGGAGCACTAAACCCTAACCACCCCTCCCCCACCCAGCTCCTAGTAAGTACATCCCACTTGGCCACATCTGGTTGGAGTGCCTTAACTCACTAGACCAGCAGACACTTAAAGTTTTTATGAGGGCAACAGAGCAAAAGCACTGTGTCAGCACACAGCACGAAGGCCCACATTTGATCACCTGACGTGGACCAGAAAACTTCCCAGCCGTGGCTCAGTGGGTTAGAGCGCTCCGCTCTGGCCGTAGGGTCGGAGGATCGAATCCACCCAAGGGTCGTTGGTAGACATCAGGAAGGGCATCCGGTCATAAAATGCTACACGCTCCAATCCAAAAAAAAAGGCCGACGCATGCAAGCATGTTGCGGCCTTCAAAAACGAAACGAAACGATAAAGGGGAAGGTGTGCAAGTTTGACAGGTTGATAGGTGGTACTAAATTACACCACATGTCTCTGTCTATCTATCTATCTATAGCCAGTCGCTATAATCCCATAAGGGGTGGCCATTTGTCTTTGAGTTGGTAGTTTTATGGGGAGGAGCACTAACCCTCCAGCAACCCACCTGTTGACACGTAGGGGACACGTATGGGTTGGCTATATGGTTACCACCCAGCATTGTAAATAGTTTCCTGGCGTACAGGAAACCATTAGGCTTGTCACTCAATGTAAAGCCACCTGAAAAGGACAGGGGAGTAATAACAAGTCAAGAAAAGATGGGAGCAATAGGAAGAGAGGAGGGCAGACACAGCAAGAGAATGGTGAAAGTGAAGGAAGTAGGTGGTGCTATATCAAGTGACTGGATGATGGTTGCCACCAGCTGATTGTGTATAATTGGAATTCTGCTACATTAAGGATTTGTTATTCTCTCTCTCTCTTTCTCTAAAACACACACACACACACACACACACACACACACACACACACACAGACGCACACACACACACACTTTTTACCCGTTAAGACGGTTTGACGG
>JAGKTI010014390.1:0-21714 GCA_018397915.1 Birgus latro
TGATTTTTTTCCAGACTTATATTTGAAGATTTTCAGATATTATTTGTTGGTTTTAGTAAGTTATTTGCATGTGTTTGGCTTGGGTTGGCTACTTTTACAGCTGTTTGGCCATTTGGACTGGCTTTAAACTTGTGTTTGTATTTATTTGGGTGGGTTTGGGACTTGGTTGGGGGGAAAGCCAAGGGTGAAAAATGCATCCCATTATTTTACATGTTACATCTACCCCAAAATACAATACCCCGCCTAAAGATGGGTTTTTACCTAACCATTTGCATCGTTAAACTGGGGTATACCTGTATATATATTTGTATATATACTGTATATATTTTGCACTGGTATTCACAAATGGGGGATTGTTCAGCCTTGGAGGAGGTTTACAATCTTGGATTGCTCATGTTATTATCACTGTTTTTACCTCTGCCAAGGAGGTTATGTTTTAGCCTGCACTGGATTGTTTGTTTGTTTTTGTGTTAGCAGGATTACTCAAAAAGTTATGAATGGATTTTGATGAAAATTTGTGGAAGGGTGGGCCATGGACCAAGGAAGAACTGATATAATTTTGAGGCAGATCCAGATCCACAGTATCCCGCACAATATCTCCAAAAGTTCTCAATTAATTTCAATGAAACTTTGTGGCAAGGTGGGACATGGACTAAGAAAGAATTGCTTAAATTTGGGAGCAGATCCAGATCCGGATCCAATTTGCATGGATCTGGATCCAAGATTGCTCAAAGAATTAGGAATGGATTTTGATGAAATTTTGTGGATGGGTGGGCCACTGGCCAAGGAAGAAATTATTAAGTTTGGGGGCAGATCGGGTTCGGGATCCAGAGTATCCCGCACAATATCTTCAAAAGTTTTCTATGAATTTTAATGAAATTTTGTGGAAACGTGGGCCATGGACCAAAAATGAACTGATTAAATTTAGGGGTGGATCTGGATCCAGATCCTGCATCCACGAATCTGGATCCAGATCCTTCTTAATGGCAATGGTATTGGTGGAGGTATGCGCTCCCTGTGTGCTTTCCAGATTTTTAATATTTCTGATCCTCAGCACAGATTTAATAATCTGTTCCCCAACACCCAGCATTCTTTCTATGAGCCACACAAATTCACGTGTCATCGCTTTGGTGCTAATACCCATCATCCATACTAAATACACGTTAAAGCTGTCTCATTCAGGAGTAATGTGATGATATTAATGGGGATGTTTTTATGACATGGTGATTGGTTTGTAGAAAGTAGGTACTATTAAGCCTGTTTTACTGAAATTCAATCTTCAAACCAATTCTGACCCCAGCCTGGAAATTCAATACTCAAACCATTTCCGACCCCACGAATGGAAATTCAATTTTCAAACCAATTCTTACCACAGTCTGAAATAGAACTCACATTATCTGAACTTCAGATCACTTTTCTAAACACTGACCACTGTCTCTCCATGCTCCCCAAGGACCTAAGAGTTGTAGTCTGTGTGGCTTTGAGATTTCCAGACACATCTTTCTTAGTCATTTGTTCTGCAAATTACACCTCAGTATCCTCTTGTACGTCGACAATGTAAACCACCTCAATATTAGCAGTAGTAACAGTAACTGCAACCCCAGGCTCATATGAATGTGAACTCAGTGGACTGCAGGCTGAAGTTACCTTTCTCCTGCCGTCCACCACCCTCTTTCTGGGGGATAGGAAAAGAAATGAGGGACATTTGTATGACCAGGCAGCAGAGCCACCTGATCTTATTACATGTAGTGTCATCACACTGAGGTGCCCCTCTCCCACCAACATGTCATTATTAAAAAGATATAAATTGCATGCAAGAGAGTATTAAGGTATAATATGCAGAAAAAATAAAAAACTGCTAAGATGCTATGAAGCCTCCACTGCCACTAAGAATGCAGGCCTTGCTATGATCAGTAAAAGCCTGTGCAGAACCACCTTCTCATTGTTATTTTTTTTATTAGCTGCCATTAGCTCGGCCATGCGTTGACGCGCAGCGTTCTCTCGCTGGTGCTCCAAGTGCAGGTCATAGATAAAAGATATAGCAGATTCCTAAAGCAACAGCAGCAGCAGAAGCGATCACACCAACACACCACATTAGTTATGTTATATGTACAGTAAAACATGCATTATATTGTAAATCATCATCAAAACCACGCCACGTTAGCTAAATCACAGTGTACAAGATACCATGCAATACATTTAATATCACCATCACCACTAGCACCATTATCCTCCTGTTTCTCAGTAACAAATGAGACAGGTAGGATTTAGGAATGAGATCAAGAAAACACCAAACCAGAAGTACAGTACAGTATCAACACAGTACCCAGAATTATGCAATACTGAACTAGACAGGAATATCCACCTAGTATAAAACTGATAACACATGAATAACACATTATTATGAAATAAATGATAGCCTTAACTAACATGAAATAATACAGGTATGATTTGAAGAGGGAATGGAGGGCAAGCCTCCCTATTTTTAGCAGATCGATGAGTACTTATAATACAAGAATAATAAAGGAACAATGTTATTTACCAAAATGTATGCAATAAATATACAGTATTACATAAATGTGTTATTGTAGAATCACTTCAGTGACATGAGAGATTTGGTAATAGATTACGATTGCTGAAATGGATTACTGTAAATGACCATTCCAGTACTGTAGTAATCATGCCCTCACCCCCCCTTTCCAAAGTGTTGGATCTGGCCCTGATAATACATTCTATTACTGCCACCATTATCTGCTTCATGTACCAAAATCATCTCTCAGGCAAAAATATCTGCTCATATTTTTCTGTATACTTACAGATACACTTAACACATACCTGTAGGAGAGTCATTATTTCAACATAATCAGTATAAAACATTTAGGGAAACACTCAGTTGAAGTGACTAGATCTCAGCTATCCACAGGGTTTAGGTCTACAGTAGATGAGCAAGAAGTCACAACAATATCATACTCTCTTCATTATTATTTTGACCATTAACACCACAACTCTACCACCCAGGTATCTTACAATATCCAGAGTCTAATACTGACAACAACTACTGTTTCCCACACTAACCCATCACACTCCTCTGCACCCCCTCCAAAGTCACTGAAAGACTGGTAATACAACTAGTTACACCTCACACTCCCCTACCCCCATCACAACATGGTTTTAGGCCACTACACTCCACAAACACTCTACTTACAGACCTCACACAGAGAGTTTTTGATGGCATGAATTCAGCTAGGACACCACATAGAACACTCCTTGTCACACTAGACATTAGTAAAGCTTTTGATTCCATCCCCCGCCACAACCTCACAAACAAAATATTCAACACAAACATGCACAATAACACAAAAAGATGGCTAGCAAACTACTTAGCAGGGAGATATGCACATGTAACTTTTGCTGGTCAGTCACCGAACATCAGAAACTTCATAAATGGTGTCCCCCAAGGATCTGTCTTGTCTCCTACACTCTTCAACCTATACATGCATGACATACCCACACCCCACACACAACAAATACACATAGCTTCCTATGCAGACAACAGAATACTTACATTCACACACCAAAACGCAAACACAGCCACACAAATCCTCCAACCTTACCTCAACACACTACATGAATGGTTCACCACAAACACACTCAAAATAGCCCCAGCCAAATCTACAGAGACCCTTCTCACAAACTGGACAGCAGAACACAGTCACATTCCACATCTCACCATAGACAACACTCCCCTACCACAAACACACAAAATCCTTGGTGTAACATACAATACATCAATGTTTTTTAAACAACACATCACAAACATCAAAAATAAATCAACACCTAGACTCAATGCCTTGAAGTCACTTGCCCATACAACATTTGGACACAACAAAGAAACCACCACCACAGTATACAAACAATATATACGTTCAGTGATGAATTATGCAAGCCCTGCTTGGGCTCCTAACCTCACTAAAACACACTACAACACTCTTCAGACCATACAAAACAAGGCCTTAAAAATAATCACAGGCTGCACAGCTACTACACCTACAGACTACCTACATCAAGAAACCAAAGTCCTCAAAGTCAAGGATTATCTAGACGTGAGAGGCACCCAAAGTCTCGCTGCAGCCTCCACAAACCCACAACATCCACTACACTACATGGCAGCACATCCACACACACACACCAAGGAACATCAAAACAACACCCAGCACACGATATCATACACAAATACTATCATCTCTTCCCCCATGCCCACCTCAGACCAGCTTCCAGAAGCATATTCATACTCAAATCACTTGCCGTTCCATTCAGTCACTCAAAGACAACACACAGCTCCATGCACGGCCTCCTGATATCCATCCTTCTGAATCCTATCTCCCCCGTGTGAACAGGGTCCACCTGGGCAGGCTGAGATGTGGGCATCATCCAGCCCTCTTGAGTTATCAGAAGAGGCTGGATGACTCCATCGCTGATGCCTGTCCAGGATGTAACACAGCACCCCATACTATTAAGCACATCATGGAAGACTGCATTGCACACAACATACACTCCTTGAGAGCTCTGTGGGAAAGCCCGGTCTCTGCCATGGCCTTCCTTAGGGACTCAGGGCTGTTCGGCAAGACTGCCTAGGGAACAACAACTACTACTACTACTACACTAACACATTATCTTCAAAACAATCAATTCAACCACCAAGTATTTCAACAATTTAAAATCAGACTGATGGAGTACTTTATTCACCTTACACTATCTGTATCATAATATCATGTTTTTACACCTGCACACATTTAAAAAAAAAAAAGCATCTAATACTGTCATCAACAGTAATTTAGTGCAGTGCTAAACAATGTCTAAATAATTAACTAATAATATACTTATACCACCCTGAAATATAAACAATACAGTATTATGTTCATCATCATTACTATTTTGATGGCTTTCCTCCTCATTACTAACGACAAATGAAAAGCAGAGAGAGAGAGAGAGAGAGAGAGAGAGAGAGAGAGAGAGAGAGAGAATGAATTATCAACGGCATGCCCAGTAAAATGGCTAGACATTCGCAAATCATTCAGTGCCTGGAGTTCTGGTTCAACATCACAGCCCTAACCATCCATAAACTGTATATTTTGGGAGGTATTTTTCTTTATAGATGTACAATAATCCCTCGATTATCTGACATAATTGAGCCAAAGGCACGTCTGGATGTGGTAAAAATCCGGATACAGAGCAATATCCTCAACTGTACCCATACCCTACCTACACTCATCCTAAATGTACAGTCCCCCCACTAATTTTGGCAGTGTGGTCTTTCAGCTGTATATGGACATCAAAACACACAGCGAATATCCAATGTAATGCTAGACACTAAGAAAACAATGTATAAAAAACAAAAATCCACGAATACCCTACCTATATGTACAGTATCCCTCCTAACTGTGTCATCCTTCTTCAGTCTTTCTGCTATGCAGTCATCAAAACACACATGGGAATATCCAAGACAAGGCTAAATCCTAAGAAAACAAAGCATAAACAACAAAAATCCACAAAAAAATAATTGAAGACAATGGTTGCAAAAAGAATTTTAACCTTATTGGGAACCGTAAGTTTTCAGTAAGTTTCTGGGACACCAAATGAGTGGAGAACCCAGCTGTGGCTGCTTCCTCAGCACATAGAAAAACATTTCCACGGCCAAATTTTCCCTGGAAATTGATTATATTGGTATAAATTGTATACCATCATCTTCAATTCTGTTTATACTATAAGATAAGCTAACAAAAACATACAAAATTGATGAGTAAAACAACAGAAACGCAGTGAGAATAAACTTATTCAAGATTAAAAATTGCTTCAAATAACTTCCCAGCATCCTAGTGCAAAAATTCTGCCTGCACCATGCGAGAGCTTAGATATGAGCTTTCTTGTGGTGTTTTCAGAATTTTGATACAACCAATAGTTTTCTATTAAACTGCCAAACACTAAAAAACTCAACTGGTGGCGATGCAGGGATGGTGGGAGAGGCAGCGCACTGAGCAGGGGAAGGGGAAGGGAAGGGGGGGGATGGGGAGGGAGACATGGCTGGCAGTGATGAATTGGAGGAGGATGGAAGAGGGTGGCCAAGAGACTCTGACCATTCGGTAGGGAGCCAGAAGGCCATTTTGCTCAGCTTGTAGGCTACAGGCCTGCATTACTCCAGCACTGGTGGAACTTTCCAAGTGATCTGGGCGGCCGGGGGACTTTGACCATTCGGTAGGAGCCAGACAGCAATTTTGCTCAGCTTGTGGGTTATGGGCCTGTACTACTCAAGCTGGCAGAAATTTCCGAGTGGTAGGGGAGGCCAGGTGACTTTGACCATTTGGAAGGGAACCAGACAGCCATTTCTGCTCAGCTTGTGGGTTCAGTCTATTACTCATGTGTGGCCAGAGGGGCTGGCCAGCCACCCAAACGATTTTTTTACTTTGTAGGCTGCCCAGCCACCGATTTCGGAACTTTTATGTTAGGATACGGACAAAGAAATCCGGACACAGAAATAATACAGCCAAGGCCTAACGTCCGGATACGAAGCATCCGGATAATCGGGGGATTACTGTACTTAACATGCAACTGGTGGTAGATGGAGCAGACCATCATCCACTCACTTGATGTAGCACTCCCCATTTCTTCCTTCATCTTTTCATTCTTTTTCTGTGTCTGCCCCTCCCCTATTCCTATTTCTTTCATCCTTCCCATTACCTTTTATTATTCTTTTTCCACTTCAGGTGAGTCCACCAGAGTGACATGCCTGATGATTTCCTGTAACCCAGGAAACCATTTACAATTCTGGGTGGTAATTATATAATTAGCCCTTCAGGTTTCTGGGACGGGCAGTTTATGTCTGTCCTAAAGTCAGCTGCTTTTGAGCTGACCCACATCTTTGCATCACAATATTTTTCTTTGATTGGTCCGTGTAAATACTGTACACTTTTCATGATAGAATGTTGGTTTTGATGTCATTTTAAAGCTGAATAGTTGTACTTTATCATTATATGCTCAAAAATGGAACACAAAGAAAACAAAGTCAAAATGATGAGTTGAAGTTAGGCCAAAACCCAAAATTTTATACCCTGCCACAGAAAAATACTCAGCAAAAAAATACAGTACTAATAAAGATTTAGAAATATGGTTAAAATCATGCAAAATTACAATAAATTACCTTTACAATAATATATAGATCATGGTTATTTCTGCATTTTATGGTATGGTAAAGCAACAAGGAAAGAGATGCAGCCACAAATTTTTTATGGTTCTCGGCTTCATATTCGCTACGTGATCTTTTCTATGATCAGTCAGTGTATATACAATCTTTATGACAGGATGCTGGTTTTGGTGTTATTTTGAAGTTAAATAGTTGTACTTTATCGCTGTATGTTCAAAAAAGGAAAACAAAGAAAATAAAATGTCAAAATGATGAGATGAAGTTAGGAGAAAGCCAAAAATTTTATACCTTGCTGTAGAAAAATATTCGGGAAAAAAATAAAACTAATATAGATATTAAAATCTGGTTTAAACTACACAAAATGACAAAACTACCGCCTGCCATGCACAGAGCAACATTCCGAGACATCATGCACGTGTCTCTTTATTATGACACAAAAACGTGATTTATGGTGAATATTTTACAAAAATTCAGTAATACCTCACTATAACGGACTAATTGGGGCCCAGGCCATTCCGAACAATGCAAAAGTCTGATAAAAGTGACAACTGGACTTCCCCCTGCTAACCTGGACTTTTTCTGATATATTAGACATTACTCCAGATCACACAAAATGGTTTTTAAACTGTTTTCACTACCTTGCAGTACTGTACTGAATTATACATTCACTGTAATAATCTATCTATCTATCTATTGCCAGATGCCTCAATCCCGCATGGGGTGGCCACAAACAAATCGACTCCATGTTACTCTGTCCCCTGCCATTTCACTACCACAATCCCAACTCACACCCCCCTCTCTCATATACCTCTCCACTCCATCCCTCCATCTCATCCTCACCCCCCCCTCTCGCCCCCTCCACCTCACTCACATACACTCTCCTCATCAGTCTTTCACTCTCCATCCTCTCCACATACCCAAACCACCTTAACGTGCAATAATCAAATGGTATAATATATATAATAATACTGTACTGTACACTGATAGACATGTCTTTTTTTTTTTTACCTCATTGTGGAGAACCTAGCTGAAGTCGTCAGGCAGTCTGGACAGCTTCTGGCTTTATTGGCCCTTTTCCGATATACTGTACTGTATAAGAATTTAGTTCGGTAGCTTCCTGATTCCAATAAAAGCGAATTTCGGTCTACTGAAGTCCGTTATATCGAGGTTTTACTGTATCTTAAAGTGACACATACATGCATCATCGGAATCTCTGAGGTTGGATTTGAAATGACATGAAAAAACGTCAATGGAATCTCAAAGGGTTAAATGAAATGCTGAGAACTTGGACCCCGGGCTATCAACACAATGCGTCGCTCGGTATGCCTCCACCAAGCCTTGCACAAGGACTTGCCATATAACCTCCATGACAGGGTTCATTTTGGCATGAACTGAGACTAAAGATAAACTAAGTTGACCCCATATAACCTTAACCTTTGACCCCTTGACCTTGCAGACCTAATCAGTTCATTGTCCCTTAATACTGCCTTACTGATAAGTTTGGTTGAAATTTGTCAAGTGAATCAGTAGATATTGTGCCACACCCATATGACCTTGACCTCTGATCCCTTGACTTTGCTGACCTAACCAGCTCATCATCCCTTCATACTGTATCACTGACAAAGGTTTGGTAAAAATCTGTTGTGGGGTTCAGGAGATATCATGCCCACACCCATATGACCTTGACCTTTGACCCCTTGACCTTGCTGACCTAAACAGTTCATCATCCCTTCATACTGTATCACTGACAAAAGTCTGGTCGAAATCCATCAAGGGGTTCAGGAGATGTCGTGCCCACAAGGATAAACTAGGTTGACCACATATGACCTTGACCTTTGACCCCTTAACCTAAGTGACCTAATCTGTTCATTATCTCATACTGCACCATTAGTAAAAGTTTAGAGGAAATTCATCAATGGGTTCAGGAGAAATCACGCCCACAATAGTGTTACTGGTGCGCAGATGGACACCTCAATCACTTAAAGCATTCTCCAGCATAGCTGAGTAGAGACATAACAACACAGTGATATGGTGCCTACTGTGGTGCTCCTATTACTGGGTGGAGAGATGCAAATGCAGTGTCCATCCAAGAACCAAACCTCCACACTCTCACTGTCTCCCTGTGACATGATGCTGTCTAATACAAGGGAACATAGGTTCACTATATGGGATGACCCTGCAAGGGCAGTTGCTTGCCTGCAGTTAAAGGGAATACTCAACAATAATAGGAAACAACTGCCAGTCACTCTATCTTTCAAGTCTTGTTCTTGCAACCCCAGGCTCACCTGAATGTGAACCCAGTGAACTAGAGGCTGTGGCTGTCCTTCTGCAGTCCATCATCTTGCTTTTGGGAGATAAGAAAGCCATCTACAGTTTCCCTTCTAATGCGACCAACACCAAACATTTTTCCCTTGGTATGAACAATTTCTTCACTCTTCCCTTAAATAACAAGGCTGAGTAGTCTATCCCCAGGCCTCTATGCTCCTGGTGGGACAGAAAAGGACTGGATGAATGAATGGATGGATGGACAATTTCCTCTGACTCACCAGCTGGTCTATGTGCATGCTGTGAAGGATGCGCTCAGCATTCTCAGAGTCAGCGCGAGATTCCATGATGGCCAGGAGCAGCTTTGAGGCATTGTTCTTGAGCTCCAGCACCAGGTCCATACGGGTCTTGGCCAGAGGGTTGATGTCACTCAGGATAAGCGCCGTGATGATGTGCAGGCCGTTCGATTCATGTGTCGCTGAATAAGGGAGAGTAAGTTGCCATTTCAAGCCCACAATGTCTGTCTACTTGTCTGTCTGTCTATCTATCTATCTGTCTATCTATTCACTGTATCCATCTATATGTATGTCTGTCTATCAATTCACTGTATCCATCTACTTATCCATCTACCTATTTCCATGCAGGATTTGGCCAGGAGGCTGATGTCATTCAGGATAAGCACCGTGATGATGTGCAGGCTGCTGGATTTATGTGTCGCTGAATAAAGGTGAGTCAGTTCTAACATAACATCCAGGATGTTTGACTTTCTGCTTATCTCTAGCCATCCATCCATCCACCCATCCATCCAGGCATATACTGTATTGACCTACCCACCTACCTGTCTATCTATCTACCCATCTATCTACCTACTACCTATCTGTCCAACTGTCTGTGTGTCTGTTGTATCAATCTATCTATCCAACATGTCTGGAAGATGTGGCCACAAACAAATCACCTTCAAGTCAACCTGTAAATTGTGATCAAGCTGACCGATCTCCTACTCACACCTCCCTCATTCATATACCTCTCCACCCTACCTCACCACCTCATCCTTGTCTTGCTCTAACCTTCTCCCATGCTATGTGTAGGCAAAATGGTACTTAAACTCTTAAATGATTTCTTTTGTACATAAGCATTCCACTGCTAACTCATTTGCCACTGTCCCCAGTTTACAGTACCAGTTATATGGGCAAATGTACAATATTCTGGAAACATGTAGAGGTGTATGGTATGTAGGAGGACTACTGGGCTTTAGGAGCAGGCTGTGAAGCCTATGCCCAGAGCTGGACACATACAAATATATATATATATATATAAAATAAAAAATAAAGTCCAACACCAAATACTCAACCCACATAAAATAACACTCCACCAGAAACTGCCTTGTCTGCTGGTGTGGGTGTGGGATGGGCAGTGGGAGCAGGAAATGAATAAATGATGCTGGATACACACTGATAACACTGACTGAGATATCTCCACAACACATGAGAAATCACCCAGAGGAGTGGACCCTGTACAATTCTGGTTACCATAGCACTGTCTTTGGCAGTGCTCAGTCACTGTCTTGCAGGTCTGATTGATAAAGGTGACATTATAATAACTGATGTGAGGCTAACACTATAGGCTGTCCTCATTATAAATTGGGGATGTGTTCCAAAATGTCATGGTTTGTTTCATACAACTGGCTCTGTTATGAGGAGAAACTTCCATATGAATTTTAGAGATGAGAATGGAACAAGCAATTTTTCTGGAATTAATCTGGACTGGGAAAAAAAAAAAGTTAAGGAAGGCAGCTTTCTGTGAAGATTTTCTGCATACCATTAGGTACTCAAACAAAATTCAATAACAGTACAACAACCCACCTATACAGTTCTGGATTCCATGGCACTGCCCCTGAAAGTACAGTCTCTGTCACAAGAGTCTGGAGACTTTATGCTTGCTGATGTACAGACCCAGGAAACACCAAGACAAAATTTGTCCATTCAAACCACACAAAAAAGTTCAAAATAATATAATAACTCACCTATACAGTTCTGGTTCTCATGGCATGGTCCCTGGCAGTACTCAGTCAACGTCTCGAGGGTCTGGTTGATGAGGGAAACGTTATGTTCGTTGATGTACAGACCTAACAGACCCAGGCCACCAGTAGTTGAGCCACAGATACAGTCCAAGAACATCAGCGTCTTGCTCACCAGGTTGTAGTTGGTTTTACTCTTCTGGTTTCTCAGGAAGTTCTGTTGAGGATGATGTTTGTGGTGAAAAGCAAGAAACTGCAGTCATAATATTCATTTCCAAATCTGTATCTATCAGATCCTTTCATAAATGTTTTTTTTGGGAGATAATGAGGAACTCTCTAGCAAAGCTTTTCATTTTCATGGTAACTGCATCAGTGGCATGAAGTTCCTGTTTCATTTCTCCCTTCTTGTTATGAAATATCCATTAAGCTGTCTGCATCACAGACAATGAGTGCTGGAGTTGTTGCATCACTATGTCATAACAAGAACAGAAGGTTTTTGTATTTTACTTGACTCTTTTAGTTACTTAATGACACACACAGAAATAGGTAGTATTCCTTCTTATGATGATTTAAAATCACATGTAACCCCCTACAGAATCCTCTTTGGAGTTTTTCTCAGCTGTAAAGAAGCAAACCCCACTGACCTGGAGGTAAAGGTTATGATTTTCACAAAGGAGCTGGAGGAAGCGTAGTACTGGCTCCATGACTGCAATCTTGGGTGGCAGTTTAGGGTTGTCTACTCCAGCCCCCTCCCCCTTGCTTCCACGACCATGCCCATCACCATCATCCATGTGACCCAGACCCAGCACACCACTACCATCCTCACCTGCACCAACACACCACACATGGCTATCATTACTATCATCATCACCATCATCATCATCAACTTTTTCCCAATAAATGATGGGGTAAAGTAAAGTCTAGAAAATGAGGAAAGAGAACACATGGAAATACAGCAAGAGAACCATCAACAGCATACCCAGTGAAATAAGCAACACAGTCATTCATATATTATTTAGGCCACAAGAATCCTAGCTTCACTCAACAGGTTTAACCATCAGCACTTTTTTTTCCAGTGTTTTTCTTTACAGATGCACTTCTCATACACCTGCCAGGTACTGTCAATCCATCAATTCATATGCTCCATCATACATAATCCATCCAATCACCTTGATACAAATCCCTAGCCTTATCAATTTCTGATTTCAGGATACAGAAGACCAGATTATTAACACCATCACTGCAGTGTATTACTATTAACCATCATACATCACATCATTTTCAAAACAGTAACGGCCAATCCCAAGTACCTCCTGTGATGTGTGGTGTCTGAGGCTATGCTACCACAGTCCAGTACATAATTAAGAGTAGATGATTAACCTACTTCTTGCCTTCATTCTTTCCTCGTCCTTCTGCCTGTGGGTGACTCTACATTGAGTGACAAGCCAAATGGTTTCCTGTACACCAAGAAACCACTTACTATGCTGGGTGGTAATCATATAACCAAATTATGGCACCTTGTGGTTCAGTGGGTAATTGAGGTGCTCTCAGTCGGACTGACCCAGTGAAGGTTTATATCCATGGGGTGGTTGGGGTTTATTGCTCACGTAATGCCATTCAGGGATGAGTGAGGCTGGTCACTCTCATCTTAAATGTCAGGACCAACTTGCCTAGCCCCGGGCTCCTATGCTCCTCTGTGGGGCGACATAGGATTGGATAATGAATGATGATGATGATGACTAACCTACTTCCCTTCATCAAAACATCACCAATCACCTCATGATGACTGAATCTATGCAAGGCTGTTTCTTTGACTGGGGCACTCTAACCGTCACAACTCCAGGGACAATTATTTCTATGCTAAAAAGAAATACAAAATCTTGAATGAACAACAACAATGTCCAAACTCTAATTCCTCAAAGAAGTATGCAAAATCCAGAAACAGAAACAGGAAACTGCATAACTACTGGAAGGTATAAATGCACCCTGGGATATGAGCCACACTTTCATTCATTTATCATTCAAGCCACTCTGATTCTACACTGCACCCTGAATTCTTGCACAGCTTTAATTTGTCATTTATCCTGACTTAACTTCAACCACAGAATACTGAAAAACTATCTAATGAACATAAAGGAATCAGAAAATAATAACACAACTGCTTGATTCATTTCCATAATCCATAATGTCTAGTTTTCTGAATGACATGTAACTTTCAATGTCCACTTTTCAAGATGACTGATAGACAACAGACTTACAAAGACCAGTTTTAAATATGAATCATGAACAGTTGAATTGTGATTCTAATTTAAAATATGAATGAAAAACAGTCAACCTGAATGTCTAGTTAATAAATATGGATGATAAAAACACTGACCTGAAAGTCTACTTTTCTGCATATGTGATAAATAGTTGCCTCAGTGTTTTGTTTTATTAAGATGACGAACAAATGAATGTCTGGCGTTAAATATGCATGATGACAAATTATGTGAATGTACTGTACTACAGCAAAATGGATGATACATAGTTGAACTGAATATCTCTTACTTTAAACTAACAAGATAAACACATGGTCTGAATGTCTTGATTTAATTATGGATGATGAACAGCTCTACATCTCTAAATAATGGTGTGTAATTTTCACAACAAGAAACTAAAGTTGTGCTGACAGACCTGTGTTGCCAGCCCTGATGTTAGAGTAGGCCTGGGAGGTGACTGAGGCAGCGGCTGACAGTTCCTCCCGTATCTCATCATTCATAACCAGTCCATTGGGTTTGTGACCTGTTGGAGATACAGGGTGCAGAGGGGAGTGGGTCAGGGGGGAAGCTGGGAAAAATGGCATGGGTCGTAGATCAATAACTGGGGAGTCTGCTGGCGTGGAGTTATGGGAACTACCATCGGTGTCAAATAATGCTGCAACTGCCTTATGACGCCGTTTAAGACTAATATCATTAATATTAGGCCTCTGTGAAATTCTGGGACTGGCACTAGATACATTCATATCTACATCAGAGTTAGCTGTACTGCCTTCTGCATTTCCTACTCCTTTACCAAGTGGTATTTCTGTAATCACAGAACCACTATTTTCATCTACAGCCTCACCATCTTTACTGGGACTTTGCTGATAGTTACTGGTGGTATCGGAAGCAACATCATGACACTGTATATTATCTACACTGCCACAACCTTCAGCTGGGGAATTATCAGGAACACTACTAGTTGTATTTAGGGGATCAGCTTCTGTTCTAAGGGGATCTGTTGCTGTTTTAAGGTTAATCAAACTACAAGATGAATCCATATGAGAGCTCTGTGGTTTTGTCTCCTGGGACTGACTGGGTTCGGAGTTTGTTCTGCGTAATGCCTGGCCAGTGAATGAGTCTCTCTTCATGCTGGCGGATATCAAGTCAGACGCTCGCTTGGCCACTGCCAGTCGCATGGCTGTGGCTCTCAGGCCTGAAGTACACACAACACAAGACATAGGTCATGTTAACCAGCAAACTTCTGTTAACTAGTGAGCTCTGGGAAGAGTCACATTATTACCATGTTTTCCTACCAAAAATTTGAATAAATAACTGTTAATGCTGTCAAACACAGTGTTACACACTGAATGCTCAATCAAGACAATTAAAGCAAGAATGACGAGTCATATTACCCAGCATGACACTGTGAAAACAGTTAACCCACACTTCCTGGATTTAAATCCTTTCTGAGCCTCATCCAGTTTGAGCATCTTTATCCACTAGACCACCAGGAACCTATCAATATCTTTATTTTATCCTGTACAAATCTGAATTTTAGTATAACAATGTTTTAGTCAATATGCAATCAAGAGAAAAAAAAAAGTTATATGCTGTACATACAAATACCCATACTATGGTTTGAAACTCAACAACGTGAAAGTAAATCTGGACTGCTAATAAAGCGAGCCAAAGCAACAGGCTCCTAATTCTGTGGTTGGCAATATCTGTCACCAAGAACAATTATACAGTATGCACAAGAAACTAAGATGTAGTTTAACTTTGAATGCAAATAATAATAATAATAATCATCATCATCACTTCTCCCACTAATAAATAGCATAAGCTGGGTTCAGAGGCAGCAAAAAACAAAAATAAAAATAAAATAAAATAAAAATAAAAATAAATAAAAATAAATAAAAGATATACATCAGTACACAATATACAAAAAATATAAACATAAACTGTAAATAACTTATATTTCTATTGCCACCTCAAGTTCCACAAGCCTTCTAGTATATCTCCCCCCACCCCCCAGGGATGTGAAAACATACATGTATGAGATCTAGTATATCTCTCCCTCCCCCCAGGTATGTGAAAAGTTTTACATGTACGAGATCACTTCAATAAGGAACGACTCCCTGTGGATGTTGTAAATAGCACTACAAGTCAGAGAAATTTAGACAGGATATTACACACACTAGAATGCATGTGTACTGTATTAGGTATGCAATGTATCTCTTGGTATGGAACACAATATCACTAAGATACTACCTTCTTGTAACTACTCTCTCTCTCTCGCTTTCCTCACCTCTCTTCCTGTTCATCTTATCGCTGTCCTTTTGTGTATCTTTATCATCCGATGTTTTGGCACTAAGGTCTGATGTGTTGACGGTAACAGTGTTACGAATCTCCTGCTGTGCCTCCTCCATCTTGTTGTCAAAAACCTATAAATAAAATTTAAAAAAAAATTATCATCATCATCATCATTATAATCACCCCTTTTTTTACTTTTTTTCCCACTAAGGAAGGATCCACAAACTAGGAAAAAGCATAAAAACAGAAAAACCATCAACAGCACAGTAAAAACAGATTCCTTCAAGGAGTGGTTAATAGATTAGGAAATGACTGAGGCCAGAGTAGATTGAAGTCTCCTATAATGGTCGCTTGCTATTATGGAGATCAAACAGGAAGAGAAAAAAAAATAAAAATAAAAATAAAAATAAATAAAAATAATTGATAAACAAATAAGTAAAACATATGAAATAATGAGTAATAATAATAATAAAAAAAGGGCAACAGAGGCTGTCAACATTGTATAAAAAGTCCTGTGAAATAGACCAGAGATCCTTTCACTGATTATGCATGCTTTCAAAATAGAACCGTACCAAAATATTGAAATATGGAGAAACACCATATTTGTCCTGTAACTCCTTTATAATGATATTTTTCTTAATTTATTTTTACAACTGCCAGATAATTTTATTCCTATCAGGATAGACTTATCAAATTTTAGAGTCCAGGTCATTAATAGCCTTCATTAACTAATTCTTGTGATTTACTTTTTTGCTTAAGTCAATTTATCGCTAGACAGTTTTAATAACATTAGGAATGATCTCCAATGAACAAAAGTTCAAGAAACCTGCATCTAATCCCTCTTATTAATAGAAATCATTCTCATGAGCCAAATAAAACTACTGTACTGTACTTTGTGACAGTAAAAAAAAAAAAAAATAAAAAAATAAAAATAAAGTTATCAAAGTTAACCCTTTCACGCATGGGACCGCAATTTGCGTTTCATGTGGTGTGGTGTGCCAAAGCACAGGACCTCAAATCGCGTGAAAACGCAAAAAAAAAAAAAAATAACCAAAAAAAAAAGTTTTTGGTCAATTTGGGTCAAATTTTGTAGTGTTCTAGCAGCACTTGTCTCTCCCGAGGTAAGACCTTGGCAACACTGCAATGGCTCATATGTGCCTGTATGTAGTGATAGAATCTCAGTGCTCCACTAGCAGCCAGACAGCAGGGTCATGCTGTGTTGAGTTGTCCCTTTACATCTGCCATTTTCCCCCTCCCACCCAAGGCTGAAGCCATTATTCAAATATTGTGATTGTACAGTGTTTTTGACTATACTGTGAAGTGATTGTGTCTATTGAACATAGATATATTGTTTGTAAAGCATTGGGGCCCGTTATCAGCCATTAGGCCTAGAGGCAGGAGTCTGGTTTGTTATAGCGGGGTTTCCACTCACCCTGCCCGTAAAATGATGTATTTTACCCTTATAGTGAAGCCATTACTTATATCTGTGAAACATATAGTGCCTGGATTAGTGAAATAACTGACCTACCATAGCAGGCATTATGTTAGGCCATAGAGATACATAGACATATGCATTAGTTGCTAAGGGAACAGGCGGTCTCTTATGCCATACAGTAGGGAAGGGAATAACAGAGGAGGCTGGGATGGAATCATGTGATAGTGTTTTATATTGCGTATGGCTCAGTGTGAAATATACGTATAAAATAGTGCAGTGAGTGTTCACTGAGAAATATTGCGTGCATTGACTGACAGCGGAAAGTTACGTAGTGATCAGAGAAAAGAAAATACGGCGCACAGCGACACATATATGACATTATCTACGCATGTCTTGCAGCGAATGTTCGTGGAGAAATCTATTGTGTGCATCGCATGTGTTAGGCAAACGTGGTGCAAGGAACAGAGAATACGCCACACCTACACCCACACACACACACACACACACACACACACTCACTCATGCACCCACACACACACTCACTCATGCACCCACACACACACTACCTAACTCATCTTCAATTCCTTCAAGTTCCTGCCAGCAGCTCAACACCTCTGGAACAAGTGAGTTATCCATATTTTGTTGATTTGTATATTGACCTATTTCTACATTTCTAAATTTTTTTCACAAATAAGTATCATTTTTTACATATACACATATGAGATGGAAGAAAGTTCAGCTTCAGTATCAGTACCTAGCAAAAAGACTAGTGATCATGTCGAGTTACTGAGAGCACTATCAAAGAGCTTCTGGTATTTCACGTGTATAATTAGAGTAAAAAAAATAATAGTAATAAAATGTAACGAACGAAAATATGTAAGTATTTGTGAGGCAGGGAAATTGAGCATTTTTATCTCGCTTGCGGGCGAGGAAGAGTGTTCTATCTTTGTCGTCCATTTACTCAAAATTATTGAACGTATCGATTTCCTGTAAGAACCATGATAAAGATCAGTGAATTCTACGTATGTACAGGACATCTACTATCTATCTACTGCCTGATGCCATAATCCCGTAAGGCGTGGCCATTTGACTTTGAGTTATTTGTTTTACGGGGAGGGGGACTAACCCTCCACCAACCCACTTGTTGATACGTAGGGAGCACGTATGGTTTGGTTATATGGTTACCACCCAGCGTTGTAAATGGTTTCTTGGCTTACAGGAAACCATTTGGCTTGTCACTCAATGTAAAGCCAGCTGTAAAGGAAAGAAAAGCAATAAGAAGTGACAGGAAAGATGGGAGAAACAGGAAGAGAGGAGGGCAGGCACAGAAAAATAATAATAAAGGGTAAGGAAGAAGTAGGCAGCACTACATCAAGTGAGTGGATGATGGTCACCACCACCTACTCTATGAAAACTTTCCTCTTAAATTTTAAACAGACCTTTTTCCATGTAGGAGACACAACATGCATGGTAATGCTCTGTTCACTCCTTTCCGTCTTTCCTCTATGCCAATTTTAGGATTGGTGACGAGTGAGACCTGTAGTGGCGACCCCCACAGGGAAATTGCAATCTCCCAAATATTAGGATGGCGCTTGATGGTACCCGGGGGTAGAAGCAGGTAAGGGTTGAACTTGGGGGTAATGAAGAGTGAGGATGTGTAATTTGCTGGGATGCCCTGGTTGGCTGGAGTTGCTGCAGCTTTCTGTACCGCTTTACTGGGGCACTGTACCCTGGCAGAGGAAGGTGGTGGCAGCAAGTTGTTGGTCTGGCTGATACCCAACACTCTCCGTTGTCTGGTGCGGCCCATGCCTTCAGCCTGATCGCCAGTGGGAGCTTCGAGAATGTAGCTATGTACAAGCAGGGTTTGTATGGTCTCTGAGGCAATATCCCTGTTGGCCTTCTTAATGGCATCATCCATGTTGCTATAGCTGACGAGGTGGGGTGAGCGGTGCATGTCTGGATCTTCATTAAGTCCGTATGTCCACCCCTGCTGGATGCGTTCACTGGCCCAGATGTTGTGCGTGTTCTCTGCCAGCTGGTCCACGTGTTCTCTGCCAGCTGGTCCACAAGTTCAAGTTTTGATGTTAGACTCACCTGGGAGAGATCAAGGGGCTGAGGCTTGTACCCACTGGACTGCAGGAACGGGTTGTTACGCAGATGGACAGAACGGATACGGCTTGGTGGCTTGTCCTGTGTGATGTAGTAATCCAGTGCCAAGACCGTCTTTAGTGTCTGTAGTGCCAGAGTTGCATCATATCGTTTTTCACTGGGGGGGCAGCTTTTCGAAGGGTTTAAGACAGGGGTGGTGGAGTCCCAGGTCATCTCGCCTCTCAGCGTACGTCCAGCCCTGCTCGATCTTGTTCATGACCCACATCTCATGAATGTTCTCCGCTAGGTTGTCTCGTACCTGTTCTATGTACCCAGGCACCTGGATAGTGGAGGTATAGGCTTGGGCACAAAAACAAGGTTATCTTCAACCAGCAGTGGGCCAGCTAAGGTTGCTTTGTGCTGTTCACCAAAGTAGAAGCACAGGTCGATGGAGAGAGTCTGGCAAACGTGGTGCAGGACATAACTATGTAATTTCTCTAATGAAAAGTTGTGGTTACATAGGTGGTTATTGTGTGAGCATGACGAAAGTGCACGGCGGCCGCGAGTAACCTGTAGTTTTTTGTGATTTACTCGGAAACTATGACGCGTATCAAAACAAAAAGGTATCAGGAGAAAGCTTATGAAATTGTACATAAGATTATATAATAAAAACATAAGGTGTGCAAGAAAACTTCTGCAGTATACCTCCCTGAACAAAAATCAATTTTTTTTATAAAAATGGCTTTTAGTTTTTGGCTATTTTCTCGAAAACTACAAATCGCATAACAACCGGACATACCTCATTAGAAAGCCAATGAAATTCTCTATCAAAGCTTATAATACCATTTTTCTGTATGATGGAAAACACTCAAACGACGATGTTGGGAAGTGAGATGAACGTTCCGAAATGTTTATTCACGGCGGCCTAATGTACTTTTATTCGTATTTTTCTGGTTTTTCTTTTGGCTCATCAGCTAGAACAAACATCGGCGAATAAGATGATGTGAGTTTCAGGGCAATATTTAGAGGTTTGGGTGGCGAAAATAAGGCAAGAATATGTGCAATTTGTGTCGCACAAGAGGCCTGGTGGCGGGCGCGGGCAAGTAAAATCATGAGCCGTGAAACTTAACAAAACTTACGGTGCACAAAAGGGTTAAGAGGTTAATTGTTTCCCTACAAAACATCTCCCCTAAACTGACAAACACCCAGCGGTAGGAAGAATAAAGCATAATACATGTCCTCTGCCTGTAGGGGTTCAAAACATACCTAATGAAGTTTTGGCACTTGTCGTTGCCCTTGAGTTTGTTGCACGATATGCTGTGAAAAAAAAAAAAATACTGTAATAAAAAAAATAAATACGTACGTAAATCAAATACGTACCTTAAAGAAATTTTGGCACTTGTCACTGCCTTTGAGTTTGTTGTACAGCATATCCTGAATCTCCCTGTTGCCTCCCTCTAGCAGTGCAATGCCCAGCTCAACAGCCTCCACAAAGATGCGGTGTCTGTTCTGGCTCTTCATCACCAGCTCCACCACCAGCACTGCTGCACCCTTCTTGGCCAGGTCACACTGCACCTCCGCCAATGACTTGCCTGAGCGTCTTTGTACCACATCTGTTGTAGTCGAATGGGCGGAGATGAGAGACAAATCAAGCATAATGTTCTCACTGGCATAAATTTTTAACAACCTCTTCTTTACTAGTATACTTCCACACATGGCATGTTAATATTATTAATTACTGTTATGTACCAAATATATATATAAACATACATACATATATACAGTACAGTAATCCCTCCACTATCTGACGTAATAGAGCCAAAGGCATGTCCGGACATTGGTCTTGTCCGAATAATGGGCCTGAAGCTCCAGCACTGGTCATTCATGACCCTAACCTAACCTAACCTAAATCAGAAAACTACCTACCTACCTCCCTACCGGACATGCATAGCACTTATTTAAGTCCCTTTTCACATAAATAATGCACACAAAGCATGAATTAATTGAATTTTAACCAAAAAATGATGATTTAGAGGTGAGTAGGGCATAGGTGCTTACAACTTGCCAGCAAGTGTAAGTAAGTATCAGACGTAGAAATCACTATGAAAATCACCCTTTCTCACACCATATGCATTAAATAATGGACACAAAGCATGAC
>JAGKTI010014391.1:0-21712 GCA_018397915.1 Birgus latro
TCTCTCTCTCTCTCTCTCTCTCTCTCTCTCTCTCTCTCTCTCTCGCTAGCTTCCTATAATATACAAGTTACATATGCTAGAGTTTACTAATATTTAGAGTTACGACATCGCTCGGTCACGCATAACGGCGGACCCACGACGCGTTGCAATAGTAATATATGGCATTGAAGAAGAAAAATGTGTAATAATAAGATATTATAAATGTGTTATACACGTCATGGAGTAATTTGAAATATGTCCTCTATGCATTTAAGCAAGTAAAAATAATTGCATAGATATATGCCTGTCACGAACTTTCTACATCGTGAAATCATGTATTGTAAATCGTGACATCGAGTGATTTGTAGGAACGATGAATAGATCTGAAGTCCATGAGAATTCGCCATTCTCTTAACCGTCCACTCGTGTACTTGTATCTGCATCAAATTTTCAAAACTTTCTTCATTCTTTCGCGAGTGACTGTCTTTATGTACAGACGGTTCATTCCTCTGAGCAATAATTTCTGAATTGTCGTTTCTGCCTCCCTAGCCGTTAGGTGGCCACGCCTTTTTCACACGATGCCTCTGTTTAGATCAAGCATCAAGTCAGTCGTCCTTTAGCAATCACGAAGAGCGGGTTTGCTATACCCAGCGTGGACTGATTTCTTCTAGTGATCTTGAAAAATCCTGCAGTATCGGCGTTTTCCCAAATCTTCCACCAACTTTGTGATCGACTAGAGCAGCGACGGTCTCATCTTTACTGATTAGTATTTCTTTTGTTTTTCCTAGGCTAATGTTATTTAGCTCAGTGCTTTATTTAGTTTTTTTTGGTCTGAGTGCTTGAGTGAGTGCATTTCCCTTTTTTTATTTTGAATTGATTCATGTAACGTAAATTTATTTTCTTGTAATTAATATATTTACAGTTCGTTTCTTGAGCTTTGTTAAATGTAACAGTCATATTTGATTTCCCCACATATTTAGTACACTTTTGCTACTCCAAGTTAGCACAACTCCTTACTTTAATCACGACTGATACTTAGGCCAGCTCTTGGTATTAATTCTTAAATTCGTTGTGCCAGCTAGGAGTTTGGCTCAGCCAAGATCCTGTTTATTATTATTATCATTATTTTTTTAATGTTAAGGGGAGAAACTAACTTTCTCAGAGGCCAACAGTACAGTAAAACAGCCTTCTTGAGCGTTTAGTCTCTGCTGTGTACTGTTGAGAAAGTTTATAAATTCTCGACTCTAGAGAATTGGCGAAGTAAGCCAGCATAAAAGTGAAATCGCCACTTGATTTCACGAGTCGATTCTCTCGTGATAATCGACTCGATAGTTATTCCTAGCATTCATAAATACATATATCATTATCCCCCTGACATCTGGTGACCTCGCCAGGATATAAACTCCTAGCTTGAAGTTATTACCGAATCACTCACTCACTCTTAGTTGGGTAGACTGCTGCACACCAGCCAGCATATCAGTCTCAGTCTTTAGTCACTCAGTCTCAATCTGAGCATCATGGAAACCAGTACATACCTACAGGAAGCAAAGGATATGGGGCTTACTAACCCCCAGGAAATTAGAGATTATATCCTGTCGCACTGCAATTACGAGCAGCAATGCGAGAATGTCGCCCGTGAAGGTGGAAAATTCAGCACAAGCACGAAAAAGTACAGCGTGAATATGAGCGCGAGGAACGTGAAAAAGAACGTGAGCACGAGGAATGTCAGAAAGAGCGTGACCGTGAGGAACGTGAGAGAGAACGTGAACACGAGCGTGCCGAGCACGAGGAACGTGAGAGAGAATGTGAACATGAGCGTGCCGAGCACGAGGCACGTGAAAGAGAACGTGAATACGAGGAACACGAGAAGGAGCGTGAGCATGAGGAACGAGAGCAAGAACAAGAACACGAGCGCGCCTAGCGCGAGGCACGTGACAAACACGAGCTTGAAGTGCTGAAGCTGAAGCGAGACTCTTTGGCTTCAGGCACATCGGGTGCAGCCAACCCAACCTCCACAAGTGCTCTCCCAGCACCTGTTCTAGCAACTCCACACCTCAAGCTTCCTTCTTACAAGGAAGGCGAGCGAATCGAGCCATTCATAGCTTGTTTCGAAGACATGGCAAAGCTGTATGATCTGGATGAGGCAGTTAAGCAGCTTCAGTTCCTTAGCCTGTTTGAGGGCCCTGTCCTCGACATTCTCCACAGAATTCGTGGAGATAATCTCACGTACGGGATGATGAAGACTGCACTTATCAAAGCGTACGGTCTTACCGTTGATGACGCTAGGAATCAGTTCGTGAAGGCGCGTCTCCAGGAAAAGGAGACAGCTGTACAGTTCCTTGACTGTCTAACGGCATACTTAGGCGAGTGGATGGAGAAGGATGAGACTCCCAGCACGCGGGAGGGAATAATCGACCTTGTGCTGCACACACAGCTGGAAAAGTCGTGGCCTGCTGAGCTTATGGCCCAGCTCAAGATGTCCAAAGTGAAGGATGCAAACCAAATGGTGGAAAAGGCTGATGCTTTCTTTACTGCGTACGGGTACCAAACTCGTAAGCAATAGTCCTGGAACAGGACAGATACTGCTAAGTCTGGGAAGCAATCTCAGACTGAACCCCAGCATCAAGGTCATTCTCTGAATAATGGTCATGGTCCAGGCAAATCGGAAAAGGACCAGGGGCAGAATACACAGAAACCTGACTGGAAGAGGTACAACAAGTACCCTAACCAGCAGCAGTACCCTAAGCAGCAGCAGTATCAGCCACGCAATCGACAAGCTGGACAAACCTTTTCAGCACCAGCCCAAATGTATCGGAGGCAGGAGGCAAACGCAGCCTTCATTCCCCAACAGGCGCACGATGGTGCCGTCCCCACCAGCACAGGTCCTCTTTCACACTTCACTAGTCCCCCTCAGATGGTGAACATCTCCTCCACAGGCCGTCAGTGCTCCTGCTTCCCAGATGGTGAGTACAACTCCTCGTGCACCTAGTTCGAGTATTACCCCTCATGCACCTAGTCAAAGTACGACTCCTCGTGCACCTAGTTCGGGTTCGACCCCTCAGGCATATAGTCCTGTCACGTTTGAAGAGTTGTGTGCCATGCAGCCTTATCAATGGCTGGCCGCTTCCTCCACAGGCCCTTCCACAGGTAACAGTGCCTTCCTTGTTCAGCCAGGGTTTGTGGAAGGTGTTTCTGTAAATGTAATGAGACAATTGTTCCTCAGGTTGCACTGTCAGGCAGAGTCTTGTTTGGCCTGAAGAATATACAGACAGACAGGTCCAAGCTCAGCTTATTGACGGATCAGTGAGATTGTTCCCTGAGGCACGTATCCAGGTAGCATCTCCCTTTTACACAGGTTCAACAGTTGCAGTTGTCATGCAAGAACCTATGTTTGACATTATATGTAACATACCAGGTGCCAAGTATAGTTGCACCATAGATGTCACTACTCAGACTTCGGCTGCAGTAACACGAGCCATGGCCAAGGCTCCAAATCGTGTTGCCCTAGTGGCCATTGCATTGCTGTAAGATCTGATTTGTATTCAAGATGTTGTCCAAGAACAACAGTCTGACCCTGCTGTTGTGTGGAAGAAACAGAAGGGTTAAGTGACCAAGTATTCACGGGGTGGACGAGCCAGGTTCCTTCACACACAAGGACAGCTCTACCGTGAGTCACGAACACTCGAGGGTGAGGTTCAACAGCAGTTTGTCGTTCCCGCGAAGTACCGCCAAGCAGTGTTAGAATGGGGTCATTGTTCAGCATCAGGAGGTCATATGGGCAAAAAGAAAACCCAAGGCCGTATCCGTGCTGACTTTTTCTGGCCAGGAATGGGACAGGAAATAAATAGTTTTGTGCACTCCTGCAATGTATCGACATACCACCATTCAGAAAAGTTTCCTTCCTGTGCCGTTTGAATCCACGCCCATAATCTCAGTCATGTGAGAGAGAGGGCAGTGGTAATGTGGGTGCAGACCTGACGTCTCGCCCGTTGGCCCCACAGGACATAATATGTCTAGGGTCTGTACATACATATGTACCATAGCTCATAAGCGCACAGTCATGGCGATCCCAACCGTGGACACCGATGACGAATGAGCAGTCACGGCGATCCCAATCGCGGACACCAATGACGAGCCCTTATTAGTCCTAAATGTAGGGCTTGTACATACTGTATGTACTGTAGGTTAAGGGGGAAGTTCGAGACCCCCTCAGAGGCAATCTGATGCTGTGTTTGAATTACCTTGTGGTGTATCTCGAGCTGTGGGCCTCTCTGAGGATTCCCGGAAAATACACAAATCCACATGAGTGTTCACACCCATGCAGGGTGTTAAAATGTGACTTGCCCAAGTTTTCATAGAGATTCTCAACTTACCTTTATTAGTTATAAGTGCGTAGTCACGGCGCTCCCAACCGTGGCTGTCGATGACGAACGGGCAGTCTTGGTGATCCCAACCGTGGACACCGATGACGAGCCCTTTGTAGCAATGAGTGTAAGGGTAAGCGAGCAATCATGGTGATCCCAACTGTGGACGCCGATGACGAACGGGCGGTCACGGTGATCCCAACTGCGGACACCGATGACAAGCCCTTTGTAACAGTAAGTATAGCTATAAGTGTGCATTCAAGGTGATCCCAATTGCGGACACCAATGACAAGGTATAGGTTATAAAGGGCAAGTATTAGGAAAATAATGGCGACCTCAAATGTACGGAACTTGCTGTCAATTGATTTTCAGCTGAAGTGTACTTTCTATTGTATGTGGATTGACTGCTGGGTGGATGGTAATTGTATTTTAATACAAATTGTCACATTGACACTATTGATGCTCCACCTTGACTCATTCCACAGGTACAGTTGGTGGGTGAAACAGTTTTGATGTGCAGGTCCATTGATTGTGTCTCTGCTGCACGCTGCCACCTCTTCTCCTCTGCTCTTGTCACCTTTATTATTGCATTAATGTGTATCATTATTGCTTTACACGTAAGTACATTTACACTACAACTGTCACACCTACACCATGTATCACATACACCACGCTACATAACAATTAGTTGTCAATGTAAATGTAGCGAACTTTCGCTCAGTTTGACCTGAGTACAGGATTTTTCACCGTCGTCTCGGAGTTTTTCCCTCAAGCTTGCTTCTCTTAACGTAAATATGAGGTTTTTCTCTCATGGGTGACAGTGCTTTTCTCCTGTAACAGGATAGTACACACACCACAGTGTGAATCTTGTGTGACTGAGCTAGGGTGTATATATATATATACAGTATATTGTTAAACTTTTCCAAGGAAAAATTTGATTTTCCAGGAGCGTAATGTCACGAATTTTCTACATCGTGAAATCATGTATTGTAAATCGTGACATCGAGTGATTTGTAGGAACAATGAATAGTTCTGAAGTCCGTGAGAATTCGCCATTCTCTTAACCATCCACTCGTGTACTTGTATCTGCATCAAATTATCAAAACTTTCATCATTCTTTCGCGAGTGACTGTCTTTATGTACAGACGGAGCATTCCTCTGAGCGATAATTTCTGAATTGTCGTTTCTGCCTCCCTAGCCGTTAGGTGGTCACGCCCTTTCACTCGATGCCTCTGGTTAGATCAAGCATCAAGTCAGTCGTCCTTTAGCAGTCACAAAGAGCGGGTTTGCTATACCCAAAGTGGATTGATTTCTTCTAGTGATCTCGAAAAATCTTGCAGTATCAGCGTTTTCCTGAATCTTCCACCAACTTGGTGATCGACTAGAGCAGCGACAGTCTCATCTTTACTGATTAGTATTTCTTTTGTTTTTCCTAGGGTAAGGTTATTTAGCTCAGTGCTTTATTTAGTTATATGTCTGAGTGCTTGAGTGAGTGCATTTCCATTTATTTGATTTTGAATTGATTCATATAACGTAAATTTATTTTCTTGTAATTAATAAATTTACAGTTCTTTTCTTGAGCTTTGTTGAATGTAACAGTCGTGTTTGATTTCCCCTCATATTTAGTACACTTTTGCTACTCCAGGTTAGCACAACACCTTATATTAATCACGAACTGGTACTTAGCCCAGCTCTTGGTATTAATTCTTAAATCCGTTGTGCCAGCTAGGAGTTTGGCTCAGCCAAGATCCCGTTTATTATTATTATCATTATTTTTTTAATGTTAAGGGGAGAAACTAACTTTCTCAGAGGCCAACAGTACAGTAATACAGCCTTCTTGAGCGTTTAGTCTCTGCTGTGTACTGTTGAGAAAGTTTATAAATTCTCGACTCTAGAGAACTGGCGAAGTTAGCCAGCATAAAAGTGAAATCGCTACTTGATTTCACGAGTCGATTCTCTCGTGATAATCGACTCGATAGTTATTCCTAGCATTCATATATACATATATCATTATCCCCCTGACAATGCCTATATGCAAGTTTTTTGGCAATGCTAAAAGTTCAAGAAAAGCTACTAATATACATATTTGTATTTGTCACGAATTTTCTACATTGTAACGTTGTGTTGAGTGAGTCGTGACATAGTCCCATAAATTTGAATTGTCTGTTGGCGCGGTAGCCGTTACACGCCGGCGCGCGCACCTCCCACGCTCGTCGCGCCGCCGATTCAAATGAGAGCTCAGTTTGTCTGTAGACACGGCGGGACGCGGGACGCCTTTCTAGGCTCGGTGCTTTCTTAGCGTTTTCAGATTTCAACTTGTATTGGCGTGTCTCCTGCAGCCCCACCCACTTTGGTGATCATCACAGCAGCTCTGTTTCATCCATACCGATCAGTATTTTCTGTTTTTTTCCTAGGCTAAGCTTTTTGAAATATTTAGCCGTTATCTGAGTGTTTGAGCGAGTGAGTGCATTCCTTTACTTGATTTGAATTTCATGTAACGTAAATTCATTTCTTTGTAATTAATAAATTCACAGTTCTTTTCTTGAGCTTTGTTAAAGTTTGTTAACTGTGTTTGATTACTCCACTCTATTATTTAATACAGTTTGCTACTCTGCGTTGGCACAACTTTTGAATTAAATCACGGCCGGTACTTAGGCCAGCTTTGACATCACTTTTAAATCCGCTGTGCTAGCTAGGAGTTTGGCTCAGCCAAGAGCCTGTTATTATTATTATTATAATTTTTTTTTTTATTGTTGGGGGGGGGAGAAGAAACTTTCTCGTAGGCCAACGGTACAATATTGCAGCTCAATAGAGCGTCTAGTTCTCTGCTGCGTGCCGTTGAGGAAGTTTGTAATTCTCGACCCTAGAGAATTGACATAGCACACTCAGCTATACATTGTATACCAATTATACAATATTTCATTATTTCTTGGGAATACTTAAATTTCCCCTGACATCTGGCGACATGCCAGAGTAAAAATCTCATTTTCCCCTGACATCTGGCGACCTCGCCAGAGCAAACTCTCATTTTCCCCTGACAGTATTGCATATATACGAATTATAGTGACATTGTTACAAAAAAACATTAATTCATTTTTTTTTAAATATAGAAGCTTCTATATGAAATATTCACATATGTACAATATGTCTCTACTCAGTGGGTCTCACTTGAATGTTCACTCTTCCCCGCTTGAAAAGGGACTCGAGATTGGCGATTCTTCTTTGCATTCTGTGCATAGACAATAGTAATACACCAAAAACAATTGAGAAGATCGCAAAAACAGTAGGAGCCGGGCTATACACATAGTAGGGGTTGACCATTCTTATACTCAAATCTTCCGAGGGCTTCATTGTATCATTAATTTATTCATAGTCTTAAAATCAGGTGAGGTTAGCTTAATATTTGTGCTCATGTTCAAATTCATCTCAGGTAGTGGTTGGAAGTATTTGTGTGTGTGATCAAGAATGGCATAGTGATTGTTTGTAGCTAGTGTGGACAGGGATGGTGTAAATACAGAACAGTAGTCACGTGCTATGTATAATCCCGATGCCATGGTATGAGATGTTGGTGTATCTGGACAAGCTATGAAAACTGATGTGTTATGAGTGAAGTAAAAGAACTGTGAGTGCCCGATGCGCTTGTGATGGACATGTTTATCTGGCGCCAATATGAAGTTGCACTGATGGTCGATGTCGTGATTTTTTATGATAGCCATTTCACAGGGGACTGTGTCTTTAGGCTGAAAGGTGAAAATGTACGCAGGACAAAGATGAACAGCATGTAAGGATGTACGACATTTATATTCAATTGTAGAGTGACTGGCGAACGTGACTGTGTCTTGTCTCGTAGAGACCATGAATAGTTCGTTGTTGGTGATGATGTTGATGATGACCAAAGTGCCATTATAATTAGAAGGAAAAGGGTATATTTGATAGACTGTGAACATATCATCTGTTATGAATGGTACATGAACAATTATTAATGCTGGAGTTAGAGTTGCTTCCAGAAATGGGTAATAAAACATAAGGTTTCTGCCCTGAAACAAAGGCTTCAAACTGTGTTTATGTATGCCTTGACTGATGATCTGACGCAGGTCATGGAGTGGAAGCAGATTAGTGGTGACTTTGCCATTACCTGCATTTGCTATAGCTTTCATCGTTGCCTGATAATGAACCCTAGTGTTGTCTAACTGGAGTAGTGTTATGTCAATGTGTTCCATGATTACAGAGAAATGCTGAAATAGTGTTAGGTTACTCCCTATGGCATCTATCTTGTCAACACTCTGGTGAATTATACTTTCTGCCTTTTTGAGATTCTTAACAATGGTCATCATGACTGAGTTCTTATTTTCGAGTAGTTTATTTTGATATGTTAATACTTGAGCAGTCTTATTAAATTTGTTGTTTATTTCTTGAAGATCTTCTTCTGTGGCCAGTCCAAATGTTTCCTAAAATCGCACCACCTAGATCGAACAGACCCCGTTTCCCACGTCCATGTGTGATGTTGTTCGAATCTATAAATGCTTCCGTTCCATGAGATGGGAGATCTTGGATCAGGACGTGCATCATCGTCTTGGTAAACTCCATTTTCCATTTCGCTAACTTCACAATTTCATTCACCTCGTCTGTGGTATGAGTGTGTGAAACATAACCTGATATTGCTACCTCGAGTGTTCTCAGCGGCCTGGCGATGTTCTCTAGTAACGTCGGTAACTCATACAATATATCCAAACTTAGTTCTGTACTCATTATGTCCTTTGCGATTACTGTCGAGGCCGTACGGGCTATAAGACATCCTTGCCTTACTATATGTTGAGGGTCTAAGTGAGATGATCCTCCTGTCACATAGATTAGAATCCATAGTATAAGTCCCCTCATCATGACCTACCGAAAAAAAAAAAAATCTATTAATAATCTATTCATGCAGTGGTCGTTGATAGTGATGTTGTACATCACCGTTGGTTCAAGGAGAACAATAGTTCGCTCGGTGTTCTACCTATAGAAGGAGTTTAAGTGGATATCTAGATCAAGTAAAACTTGTATTGTAGTAGTTGAAGTCGTTGTAGCATCTATGTTTGTTAGTTTGCTATACGATCTTAATTTATTTTTGCAAGTACTGTTATCATCGTGATTGGTTTCACATATATTGTTTGAGTTCTCGGCGACGTCCGAGGTTGTATAATTGCTGGCTAATTCCCTGGTACGCTTTTTAAATGATCAACATGAATTTGTTTGTCTTCGCCACTCGACAGTGACCTAAGTACTACTTTGTTCGCTGTCTTCTTAATTACTCTATATGGGCCTTCAAATTTTGGTGACAACTTTTTGTCTCTAGTATGAATGGTTCCATAGACAATGTCTCCTACGTTGATAGGTGATTCTTTTGCTTGTTTATTGAACGACTCCGTCATTTCTTCCTTGGACCTTGATAATTGTTCCTTTACCCTTTCGTGTATCTCCTGGAATTCCCGCAAACGGAGTTTAGGATAATCGTCATAGTTATATATATAGGCAGATTTTCATCCTCGAGTATTTCGTAGGGTAATTTTTTCTCTCTCCCATAAATGATGAAATGAGGAGTGTCTCCCGTAGACCTATTTATAGATCCATTAATTGATGCTTCTACTCTGGGAACCCGATCATCCCAGTTTGCATAGTTTTCATTGAGGATGTGTCGTAGCACATCTAATACTTTTTTGTTTTGTCTCTCTACCAACCCATTGGATGCCGGGTGATAGGCTAAAACATTTACCTTTTTTATATTGTATTGTTTACATATTTCGTGTAAGATTTCAGAGTTAAATTCACCTCCATTATCGCTTATTAATACCCTTGGGATAGTAAAGCGACAAATTAGGTTGTCTATGATTGCCTTTGCCACTGTTTCTGCCGTCTTATCTTTGACTGGGGATAGAATTACATATCGTGAGAAATGATCTGTTGCAACGAATAAATATTTATTATTCTGATATGATAGTGGTAACTTGAGTAAGTCAATCGCCACTACGTCCCATGGTTGTTGTGGTACAGGGTAATTACCTATGGGTGCAGGCGATAATGTGTAACCTTTGTGCTTTGCGCAAGACTCACAACTATCAATATGGCGGTGTACATCTTTCCGTAACGTTGGCCAGTAGTATGCTAGCCTGGTTTGTCTAACAGTCCTATCTTTTCCAGGATGACCTGCATGCGGACTATCATGTATCGTTGTTAATACTTGAGGAATCATATCGTTGGGTATAACTAACTGTTTATTATTTCTTCGGTGTTTCGATTGTCCAGGGTTAATCCTGTATAAGGCATTATTAACTACAGAGAATTTTTCGAATGGTATATGTAGCTTAGGTAGTTGTATGTCATCGCCGCTTTCTAGTTTATATATGACTTTAGACCATGTGAGATCAAGTCTTTGTGCTTGTCCGATTTCGTCATTGTCCGCAATAGCTGTTGGGTTTCTAGATAACGCATTGGCAACTGAGTTTATTTTGCCTTGTATATAGTGTATATGTACGTTGTAGTTGTCAATGGTGCATTTCCATCGTGCTATCCTCCCAGAGAGGAGTTTTTCTTGGAACATACCCACGAGGGGTTTATAGTCTGTGAATAGGTGAATCTCGTAACCATATACCAAATCTCGAAACTTTTGTAATGCAAAGACCACTGCAAGGGCCTCTAAGTCTGTGGTGGAATAATTTTTTTCTGCACCTTTTAATTGTCTGCTTACGAATGCAATTGCCTGATTCTTTTTACGTGCGTCCTCTTGCATTAGGACCGCACTTATACCTCTGCTTGAGGCATCCGTACAAATTTTGAAAGGTTTTCTGAAATTAGGATATGCCAAGCAAGGTGCATTTGTAAGTTTATCTTTTAAGTTATTAAATGCTAATTTTTGTTTCTCTCCCCACTGGAATATAGCATCCTTTTTCAGTAGAATGAGTAGCGGTTGTGCTATATGAGAGAACTGGCTAATAAAGGGCCGATAATATCCTGCTAGCCCTAAAAATTGTCTTACTTCGTCTATGTTCCTTGGGTCGGGAAAATCCCTTACTGCCTGTATTTTGTCGGCAGAAGTGTGAATGCCTTTGGCATCTAATTTGTGGCCTAAGAATTTTATTTCCTTGAAGCAAAAGTTGCATTTAGCTTAATTTTTAAACCAGCATCAGCAAGCCTTTGTAAGAGTTGGTCTAATTTCTGAAGGTGTTCATGAATCGTTCTAGTAGCTATGATAATGTCGTCTAAATAGACAAAAATTTCTTTCCCTAGTATTCCAGACAACACGTAATTCATCAGTCGCTGGAAAGTACCGGGAACCGTTTTTAAACCCATTGGCATTCGCTTGTATTGGTAATGCCCTGTAATTGTGGAGAAGGCAGAATATTTACGGGACTGCTCGTCCAAAGAAATCTGGTAGTAACCATTAAGCAAATCGATTGTGGAAAAGACCTTATTCTCCGACCCTATATTATGATAACAAAGGCATTGGAAACCGGTCAGGTATGGTATGGGTATTGAGCTTACGGTAATCAACTACCGCCCGCATTTCCCCGTTTCGCTTGGGCGCGAGAAACAATGGGGCATTCCAAGGGCAGACCGAAGGCTCAATAATACGCAGTTTTAGCATTTCATCAACATATTGGTTGGCAAGGGTACGCAACGAATGTGGAACTCTGTAGGCCGGTACAAAAATTGGCTGTGTGTCTGAAGGCACGTTAATGTTGTGATTAATAAGGGTTGTGTTCCCTAATTATTCTCCTGGTAATGCTACTGTGTTACGATGTTTTTTCCAAAAGGTTTAAGAGATCGTGCTCTTCACGAAATTCTCCCGAGTGAATGAGGTTTTCTTTTATTCTTTCTCTGTCCATAGACTTTAACTCGCTAGTCGTTCCGGAAATCCCTATTTCCATTATCGGACCCGTGCATTTTTCTGTGTCGACTAGACAAGTCCCCTTTTTCATCCGAACTTCTCCATTCTTGTTAATTAGGAACACTTGAGTCTGCCCATCCTTATCCATCGTACAAACGCGTTTTCAACTGACATATCTTTCACCCTACAAAATTCCTCTAAAACGAGAATATTACTGTTTGTGATCGCTGCTTGAATAGTGACCAGCATATAAGAATTAGGTGGAATAACTACGTTATGGGTAAGATGAGCGGGACAGACTGATGAATTATGATCGTTATTCCTTTCTTTATCCTGGGAGGATGTGGGTAGTTTGGACACATCTTTACCACCGTCCTTTTGTTTGTATTCATAAAGATGGTTAATACTTGCTATTCTTTTTGGCTCTGTACTATTAACGTGTAAGAAATCTGTGGGTAATTCTTCAATGAACTCTTGGTCAAACTCTATCCCATTCATTTGCGGAAGTAAAATTATGTTCTCCGCTCTCATTGCTTGTAGGCCTAACAAGAGATTGACTTTTATCACTAAATTTTCCACTATATAGAAAATACCAGAGAAGTCTCTTGTTGTATCGTTAAATCGCATGTTTAATCGTATCGTGCCTTTAACGGCAGTTTGTTTACCGTTTACTGTACATATATAGGTCTAAATCAGATTCTTCTAGAAAGGCGACCTTCTTTGTATTTCTAAAAATTCTATTTAATTCTTCTTGTGTTATTAAATTCACTGGAGAACCTGTATCCAAGAACAAAGATATTTGTTGATTGTTGCATAAGGCTGGCATTAACATACATTCATTTCCTAAGAAACCTCCTATCTGCATGACACGCTTCTTAGACTTAGACTTTCCTGTCTTTATTGTTGGTCGTTTTTTGTCGTTGCCTGGCCTTCCCCCGACTTAAACATAGCAACTAGCTTCTCAACTGTTTTACAATTGGAGGTCCAATGACTCTGCGCCTTGTGGTGGAGACAGTATGGTTCAAGACCTTGGGTCTTTTTGTTATCCTCCTCAACTCTAATATAACAATCACTTTTTGTGTTTCCAGGATTTGCACAGTAATAACATAGAGTAGGCCTATCTCTCGATTGTGATCTTCGAGATGACTTACCATACTTTGTTTTGTCTGTGACACGATTTCTGCTAGGACTGCGCGCGAGTTTCTGTGACTGCCTGTAGCCAGCAGTCTGTTAGCGATGCCTCGCAGTTTGAGGGGATGGTCTTTGTTTGCTTTCAGGTCGCGACCGATTATGATCTTTGTTTGGTGTAGTCGGTTTCACTGCTGACACTGATTCTGTAATCCTCATTTTGTTCATAGCAGACTGTGTTTCAGCCACCCCTGCCTTGCTACAATTCATCTCTACCTCATTCATGAAATCTAGCAAGCACATCCCTGGGGTATACGCCACAGTCTTAGCAATTTTGAGCATCCTCTCTGGTAATTTACACAGTGCAGCTACATAGCCAAGGATGTCTACGACATACAATGGCGTCATCGTGCCATCTTTAGTTACCCAATTGGATTTCTCTGTAGTAGCTAACAATGTTCTTTTAAATGTAGAAACATCTGCTGTTATTTCACCTAGCGCAGAATTAGTTGTATGTTCTCTCATAAGATCCACAATCTTATGTGATTCTGGAATTATGCCTGGCAGAAAATTTATACCTCCAAAGAATTTCTTCAGAAATTCTGTCTTGAACTCCTCATATGTGTTAGCTCTTAGGAGCTTGTCTGACTTAACCAAGTCAGAGGCTGGGCACCTCTCATGGTTAATCTAGATGAAAGTGTGGCGATTTTCTCATGTTCATCTGTTACATCTCGCTTAACAAAGACCTGTTCGCATTCATTTAGAAGAGACATGATGTCAATGCGGTCATTCTCTGTGCCCGAAAATTTTGGGGTGGTTGGTTCCTCATGGTAAACATATACGTGAGGGGTAGATGGTGAATGCGCGGTTGCATTGTTCGCCATCTTGGCAGGTTGTACACCTGTTAAGTCCAACTGTGATCCCTGATCGTTATGTGAAGGAACAGTCGAATAAGACCTACCCGATCTATGAACCCTTTTCATTAGGTTTTCGTATGTATGGAGCAAAGCTCTAAACTCGTCGCTATTCACATCCGAGGGAGGTTTCCATTCCTGTCTACCATGATTATCATCGTCATCTTCATCGAATTCACTACCGTCCTCCTCTGTTTCGTCATCCCTACCTTGTTCTGAATTGGGTGAGTCTTTCGTATTCGTGATGTTCTTCTAATTGTTCTTCTACTTGTGCATCGGCATTCGTGAGTAATAATTGTTCCTCAATATGTTGTTCATTAGTTAATTGTGAAGTTGGGTCTGTGATTAACTGTTTTTTTTTTTGTGTGTGTGTCCGACTCTGGGCATAGGCTTCACAGCCTGCTATCAAGGCCCAGCAGTCCTCCTACATACCATACACCTCCACATGTCACCACTTCGGCGCTAACACCCACCGTCCATATTGAATACATGCTAGGGCTGTCTCATACGGGACTGGTGTATTGGTATTAGCGGGGGTATTTTTACGACATGTCGGCGGGTTTTCTGGTAGATCAGTAAAGCCCGATTTAATGAAATTCAAATCCTTAAACTGTTCCCTGCCCCAGCGCGGATTTGAACCTGGGTCCGTCGGGACTTCAGGCCACCTCTCTACCGATTGAGCCACCGCCTCCCCCTTATCAGGACGTGATATTATCTGTGTTTCGTCCGGCACTAAATTTGGTGGGGATGAGAATATTGTATACCTGTCCTATCACTCAGCTGAAAGAAACTCATCTTCGTAAGGAATGGTGTTATGAAACAGTTAATTTATGAATTAACTTAGTTTATGCTAGATAACTCTAGGAGCTCCCTTCTCCCCACTGCTTGCTTAGTGCGTTGCCCCTCTGCCGTGATGGCAATATTGAATATGTGTATATATATAAGGTTTTGTACCTAAGCCTAAGCTCTGGTACGAAATGGGTAAACGTATGATCACCCACTTGATATACTCGTAGATGATGGCACTCGCAGACTCAGGTCCGGGTTGATGGATGAAGCCAATCCGCTCGTCGATCGATCACGGTTGATAGAGGAATTTCCAAGGACTGATTGAAGAAATTTTCCAGTGTTGATTGAAGAAATTCTCGAACCTCACCTCACCGAACAACGTCGATTTTCCTCTCATTCACTGTAGGAGGTAAATGAATATTAGTACCGAATAACTGGTGAGTAACAGTGGTGAGTGAGGGGTTGTTGTGTGCGTTGCGTGGTGGTATCGCTGTCTCGGCTTGACTTCGTCACCTCTGCATCAGCGAGACGGAGAGAGAAGGTGGCGGGAGATAGAATGTGGGGGTTGTAAGGTTGTGATATAGGGTGGGGTTGTGATTAAGGGTGGGGTTGTGAGCTGTGAGTCGGCCTGTGAGGCGGTGATAGTTATGAGTTATGAGCCGTCTTGTTATCTCGTTTCTTCGTTTGGTTGCGTATAAACTCGTTACTTCAATTGTAGCGTTGCTTCTTTATCAGTTTTGATAATGTAAACTCGTAGACTTCTTGACTTGTAGGCTTATAGGCTCGTAGACTTGTTGGCTGGTAGGCGTTGGTTCGTACTTTACTGTAGTATACCAAATGTTGTAGTGTACCGTTGTAGCGGTTCAGGAGATAAGCGTTGGATGAGCTTTGTATAAATTCGTGAGGCGTAGTCGGCTTGTAGTTACCGCTGTAGCCAATGTAAGTGATGTAGTGGGCTCGTAGTTATCGCTGTAGCCAATGTAAGTGATGTAGTGGGCTCGTAGTTACCGCTGTTGCCAATGTAAGTGATGTAGTGGGCTCGTAGTTACCGCTGCCACCAATCTCGTAGCAATGGCCGAAGGCGGTTGTGGATAAATAACTTCAGGGAAGATTTAAATATAATTTGGAGTGATCTTAGTTTTTATTGTCTTCAAGGGAAGATCAAAATTAACTTAGTGTATGGTAGATAACTCTAGGGGCTCTCTTCTCCCCACTGCTTGCTTAGTGTGTTGCCCCTCTGTCGTCTCTCGTCAATCTGCTCCTCCTCCCTTTCCCTCTGTTGTAAGGAATGCCTCGTCACGTGTACTAAGCATGCCCCGAACCTTCTAGAACACTGTATGTGTGTATGTATGTATGTATGTGTTAGCTTCCCACGGTAGAAAGCTAAAGTTTGCCACTTCCTGGGCTGGTCAAGTAACACCTTGCAATATCTCCATTTCCTTATCTCTCTCTCTCTCTCTCTCTCTCTCTCTCTCTCTCTAGCCTCCTATAATATACAAGTTATATATGCTAGAGTTTACTAATATTTAGAGTTACGACATGTCTGAAGATAAGCAAGAAGTGGAAGGAGAATATAAGAGAGTATGGAACAGTGGGTGCAAGGATTGTATGGGTGAGGATGAAAGTAGGTATACAAGCTTGGGCGATTGTATGTGTGTATGCGCCGACAGAAGACCGAGTGGCAAGAGTGAAAGATGAGTTTTTGGCAAGTTCAGAAGCATGTATGGACAAGTTTGAGAGGAGCGAGAGAGTGTTTTTGATTGTAGACATGAATGGCAAAGTTAGGAATGTACGAGTGGATGGAGTGGTTGGTCAGTGGGGTGTGCCAGCTGAGGTGGATGGGAATGGTAGATTGCTGGTGGAGAAGAGAGAGAAATTGAGGAGATGGAAGGAGGACTTTGAGGATTTGTTGAATGTAGAGAGTGAGAGCAGTGCGAGTCTAAGTGGCTGGGGAATGGCTGGGAGAAGAAAAGGTGAGAGGAGGAAAGAAGTGATCAGTAAGGCGGAAGTAGTGGAAGCATTGAAGAAGATCAAGATGGGAAAGGCTCCAAGAATCGATGGAATGTGTGGTGAAATGCTGAAGTATGGAGGTGAGATTGTTGTGAAATGGATATGGAAGTTGTTTAGATTGGCTTGGGAAAAGGGAAGGATTCCAGAGGACTGGAAATCAGGTATAACTGTTCCTTTATATAAAGGAAAAGGGGAGAGAGAAGTATGTGGTAACCATAGGGGTAGTTGCCTTCTTAGTGTGACTGGAAAGATATATGGTAGAATACTTATTGATAGGGTCAGGCAAATAACAGAGGAGTTAGTTGGAGAAAAGCAAGGGGGATTTAGGAAGGGAAAATGGTGTGTAGATCAGATATTTGTTCTAAGATGTTTAATGGAGAAGTATCTAGAGAAGGGAAAGAAAGTGTATGCTGCCTTCATGGACCTGGAAAAAGCTTATGACAGAATAGATAGGCAAGGTATGTGGAAGGTTTTAAAAATATATGGAGTGGAGGGGAAATTGCTGAGTGCTGTGATGAGTATGTACGAAGAAGCTAGGGCTACTGTGCGAGTGGATGGTGAGCTGAGTGAGTTCTTTAATCTGAATGTGGGACTGAAACAGGGTTGTGTGATGTCTCCATGGCTGTTTAATATATACATGGATGGGGTTGTAAGGGGGTGCAAAGTAGGGCAGTGGATATGGGAGTGGCTCTATTGAATGAGGGTGAAATGTGGAAGATTCCGGTGTTGTTGTTTGCTGATGATACAGTATTGTTGAGTGAAGATGAATGGGAGTTGCAAGGTTTGGTGAATGAATTTGGGACAGTGTGTAAGAAAAGGAATCTGAAAGTTAATGTAAACAAGAGTAAAGTTATGGAGTTTGAGAGGAATGAAGTCACAGAATGCATAGTGAGGTTGGATGGTCAGGATATGGAGAATGTGAGTGCATTCAAGTACTTGGGTATTGTGATGAGTAACGATGGAAGTTTTGCAGATGAAATACTTGAAAGGGTACAGCAGGGAAGGAAGGTTGTTGGTTCACTGAAAGCGGTGATGAGAAATAGGGAGGTGAGTATGGAAATCAAGAAGTCACTGCATGATAGTATTGTGATCCCTACCCTGACGTATGTAGGCGAGGCATGGACCTTGCTAGAGGGTAACAAGTCAAGAGTGAGAGCAGTGGAAATGAGTTACTTGAGAGGAGCATGTGGAGTGACATGGAGGGACAGGTTGACGAATGAAGAAGTGAAGGAACGTTGTGGGGTGGATGTGGATGTGGTTGAGAAGATTAGGAGAAATACACTGAGGTGGTTTAGACTTGTTGAGAGAATGGAGAATGAAAGACTGACTTAGAGGGTGTATGCAGGTAGGGTGGAGGGAGGGAGAGGGAGGGGAAAACCGAGGATGAGGTGGAGGGATGGAGTTGAGAGGAATATGAGGGAAGGGGGAGTGAGCTGGGGGGAGGGTAGGCAAATGGTGTGTGACAGAGCGACTTTGAGGCGTTTTTTCTGCGGCCACTCTTTCCGGGATTAGTTAGGGCGGCGGGCTATAGATAAAGATAGAAAAAAATAACAAATGGACTCATATCTCATTTGTCAGATAAACACGCACAAGAAAATACATTTTGTGATTTTTAAAATCAGTATAATGATAAACAACATGCAAAGGTAAGATAAAAAACGAATCTGTATCACAATATGATCTAAATGGTTAGTTTGATAGGGTGACTGGACACCCCGGGAGGGGTTGGCATTGTACAATGAGCTTTGGGCGTCTCGAACGTTCCCAAACTAATGGCGCTTTGCACACATCATACTGATACCCAAACAGGCAGGTCATCTTATGAATTCCACTTCATTTCGTCCTATTGTGTTCACTTCTTGTCTATGTAACGTCATGGAACGAATAGTTAATAATAGGCTTCTTTTGTTTTAGAGTCGAAGAATTTGTTAGATGATCAACAATGTGGCTTCCATAAATACAGAAGTTCAACAGATCATTTAATGAATTTGGAGTATTTCATTTCAGAGGCATTTGCCAATAAAGAAATCATGACAAGGATGTTCTTAGACATCCAAAAAGCCTATGACATGACATGGCGACACAGTATACTATTAAAGCTCTATGCTTATGGTTTAATAGGTAATTTGCCTATTTTTATTTCCTGTTTCTTAAGGGACAGAACTTTCTCTGCCGAATTGCCCTATAACATAATATCGGTTACATTTACCCAGGAAAACGGGGTGCCTCAGGGAGGTGTGCTTAGTCCCACTTTGTATAGTATTAAGATCAATGATATACTCTCATCAGATCCCATCCCAAGGAATATTAAATAATCACACTACGCTAGCGTTTGTGCGATATGGCAGTCTTCCCGTAAAGCACAATTTTTGGCTGGGCAGTTTCAAGCAGCCCTTGACTCCATCCACCATTGGGCCTTTCAGTGGCGATTTATCTTTATGTCCCTAAGTGTGCCGCTGTTGTTTTTACGACTCGCATCGTACCAAATTTGTGCTTGCCTTTGGATAATCAGGCGGTAATTTTTCAATATTCTGTAAAGTTTTTAATCTGAACTTCAAAATTCATGTTAATAATTTGCTTTCTTGTTGTGATAAACCATTTAATGTCCTCAGGTACCTAGCGGGTACTTCCTGGGGTGCCGATAGAAAATGTTTATTAATCGTGTATAAGTGCCTTATTAGATTTAAGCTAGGTGTATGGTTCGGCATCTGATACCACGTTGAGGAAGCTGGATGTCTTATAGAAAAAGTGTTTGCGAACGTGTCTTGGAGCCTGGCGGTGGACTCGTGCAGCTCCTATGGAAGTGGAGGCGAATGTACCTCCCCTCCATATATGCTGCGACCACCCACTAGCGTCCTACGACTTAGGACATTTTGAAAAAGTAATATCAGCAGTGTGGCCTGTGCCCCCCTACGTCAATACCACCATCTCATGCAGAGGGTTCCTTGGCCACTTGCCATTCGCCTCCAGTTACTAACTCAGGAGCTTGGTGTGGACTTCAATGACTGTGACAAGTTGGTGAATAAAAATATAGCACCTTGGGAGCCACCCAACTTCAACGTTGCTGTTTCATGGCTTCCAGAATCGAAGGCCAAGGCGCCGGAGGCGGAGGTCCACCACTTGTTTCGTAACACCAGCCATCGTACGTCATTTTGGGTCCCACCAATTGTACACCGATGACGCCAAGTCGAGTGAATGTGTGGGTGCTAGTGTATGGTCGACTAAATGTGCCCTCAACTATCGGATGCCGACTTATACATCAGTGTTTATCTCAGAACTTTTTGTGATTGACAAAGCCATAGGCTATGCTCTAAATTCTCGACATGCCACGTTCGTCATCTTTTCAGATTCAAAATCAGCCCCTCAGGCACTTGCTTCTTGCACCACGGATTCTTATGAGATCCAGGGCCACTTTTTGTTAATAAATTACATACGTGCAACAAGTCCTTCATATTGATCTGGGTGCCTTGTCATTGTCGTATCTACGGCAATGAGTAGGCTGACTTACTTGCAAAGGCAGCTGTTGAGCTCGAGGAGACTTGGGACGTTTCTCGTGACCTACGGTCGAGTCTCTCCCTCAGATAGAAGTCAACAAATCTTCTGTGGCAGGGTCAGTGGTCCAGATTAAATAATGCAAGGTGTAAGACATTCCTGTGCGAATGGGTCACTGCCAACCGTCTCAGTCGCCCAGAAGAAAGTGTTGGCATGCTTAAGACTAAACCGCACACTTTCAACTCATCTGAAACCATGTACTGAAAGACGATTTCCACCGCACTGTGACATCTGCTGTGTTGTTATCTATCGGTCATACCATCCTGTGCTGCCGGCGATTATTTCATGAACGTGTTTCACTTATAAATTACTGCGGTGCAGCAGATGCCCCCTTCACCCTCTCCACAATCCTGGGTGATGAGGATATTGTTATAATTGATCAGCTGATGGCTTTCTTGAGAGAGACCAATTGATCAGAGTGGTGTGACTTTCTTAATGTGTTGTAATGGTTTTTATCGACTGTAAATATGTGTATATTGTATCATTAATTAGGTTTGACAGTGGATGTTTCTTAAATAGTTCCTACTTCCGACTGATCTGTTTCTAATACTGATGTTCCCTACATTAAACCACGTTCCTCAAATGACAGTCGCCAGTTGATGAGTGCAAGTGAGCAATATAGAAAGGTTTTGGGCATTTTCAGTCGATGGTGTTCTGTTGGGTGAGGTACTACACCTTTTGTTCATTTGTAAATGCTATATACCATCTTGAATAAGTTGTCTTAATTAGGGTCGACAACTAACGTATATGGAATAGTTCCTGACTCCTCTCGTTCTCTTTAATATAATTTTTCTTATCTGGACGCCCAAAACGCATATTTATTGCGATCTGGAAGTCTGGATGGCCTGTGACAGGCCTTGGACTTGTAGGCAGTTGCCCATTTTGACTATACCTGGTAATCCAGGCCTGCATAAATTGATGTCCCCTAAATTAGTTTCTACCTCGACTGACAGTCAGCAGGTGGTGAGTGCAGGTAGAAGGCATTACATATCCGCAGTCGACGGTGTTCTCTTGGTCGAGGTATTTTTACTATTAGTGTGGGTTTAGCTATTTGTATCTTTAGGCTTTAGTATAGGTTAGCGATTTCCATATTAGGTTTATTAGTTTTAGGG
>JAGKTI010014392.1:0-21712 GCA_018397915.1 Birgus latro
ATGTTTACTAATGTCATGTGATGTGGTTGTGTTTTGTATCTAGGTTTGTTGGTGTGGTGTGGCTTCATGTCTGCCAGTGGCGCTTGAGATTTGGCCATACTGGATGATGTAGTGCAGTGTGGATGTTGTTGGTATGGAGTACTGTTGTTGAGATGTGGCAGTGTGTCTCGATGCGGTGCAGTGTGGTTTACATGTGCACGTTAAAGTGTGGCTGAGTACGCTAGCGTGATGAGGTGTGATGTGGTGCGGCGTGATGTGCTATGCTGTTAAGTGTAGATATATTTTTGTAGTGCGTTGTGGGATGATACTCGTATGGTGTGGTGTTGTGTGTGATATAACCATGTTTGCTATTGCTGAATAGGTAGCTAGGCTGTGTTTAAAAACCAGAAACTTTTAATTTAATTTTTGTAACACATGCTTCTCTCTCTCTCTCTCTCTCTCTCTCTCTCTCTCTCTCTCTCAATACTTAACACCTCGTCACTCTTCCCTCTTATTTATTCTCTTTTCCCTTCCCTTCTCTCCATTTAATCTCACTTTTCCTCGTTCTCTTCTCCTTCAGACCACTGTTTTTTATCTCTTCATATATTCCCATCCCTCCATCTTCCTCCTTTCTTTCTTTCTTCCTTCATCCACTCTCTCCTTCCTTCTCTTACAACCTTCTGCTCTCTACTCTCCTTTATACTTTCCTTCTCTCCCTGATCTACATATTTCCTTCATTTCTTGTACCATTCATTCCTTTTTAACGCCCCTCGCCCCCCTCTTCCCTTTCCTCTCGCCCCCCTCTTCTTTCTCCTCTTAACTCTACCCTGTTCGTACCTACAACTAAAATAGGGACGTCGGATGTACATTAGACAGTTGTGTACCGTTGTCCGAGGGAGAAATGGGACAAGAAAAAAAGTTAATTTTCCATTGATGATGCCGTATAGTCGCTAGGTATATATATTCCTCTTATTCTTATTCTTGTTCTTATTTGCTTACCATCCTACGCTGACCTTTCCATCCCCTTCCAAGAAACAAACACTCTACCTTCATCCTGACCTGTCACAGTTTATATTATATTTACCTCTGCCTCCTTCAGGGCATATCCAGGAGAGTATAAGTGTAGGGATCAAACATCCTTGGGGCCAGAATGTTGAGAAGGGGAGGGCAGGGGCCGGGCTGAATATAGAGAAAGTATAAACCTCCCTTTCGACTTTCTCCACCGGAAGAACAGGAGATACGGGAAGGATCTGCTGTCTACTTTCATTGATCATTCTACAAAGCAAATTTAACTGATACTCTACCTCCTGAAGCTGAGATATGCTGATGCCGAGAGACCCGTGGACAAGGGTAATTCTGAATTCTCCTTGTCACTCCTGTAAGAAGAAATGTGGGATACGAAAGGGACTAGATCTTCGTTTTTGCGTGTGTGTGAACTGGAGCCTAGAGAAACATAGTAGTAGTAGTTGTAGTAGTAGTAGTAGTAGCAGTTGTTGTTGTTGTTTTGGTTGTACTCTACACCACCTAAGTCCTCTCGAGAATTATGCTAGTGCAAGTACAGAATTAGTAAACCGGCATTTTGAGCTGGTTTTTAATAGTTGGTAATGAAACTTAATACACAGTCAATTGTTCCCATTTTATCTGTCGTTGTTCAGATGCGGAAAAAATTATCAGTACACTTGATCGCAATAAACAATAAGACAAAGGCCTGTATTCTCTTCGGATAAGGAAGCTCCCTTGCACCTCATCCTTGGCTACTTATTTTTGGACACAGCTATTTAATATAAATTTGTATGTTATTTATGCTGAGTATGGTGATATTTGAATGATTTAAATGACACACTGGAGGGCAGTAAGGAGTAATACGAAAATTAAGTCGTTGAGTAAGAGGTATTGGGGATTTTCATTGGGGATTTTCCTTTACGCACAGGAATATAGGCCAACTACCAGTGACTTCCAAGTGACGAGGTGTTCCAAACGCAACGAGCTTTTAAGATAATGTAAGAATTTCATAAATGCTGAATTATAAAGTGTAGAGATATCACAGTCTGAAACTCTACCTTTTACGGAGCTAGGTGATTTCTGATGTGACTGACCAAGACTGTACATGACTGAGGTGGAATGAGAGAGAGAAGAAAGGGGAGACCTAGGATGTAAGTGGAGAGGTGGGGTAGGGTGATGTGAGTTGGAAGGGGGGCAACCTGATGGAGGATAGGGTGACATGGAGGCGATTTGTTTATGGCCACCTCCTTCTAGATTACGATGGCTAACTTTAGATAGGTCGATACATAGACAGACAGATGGAAAGATGGATAGATAGATAAAAAGACAAATGAATCTGTACCGTATGTATCTACTAGACCCCCCCAAGGGCCCTACCTTCTAGGAGAAGAGTCAGTTGTTGAATTCACAGGGTAAGGCCAAACGTGCCACCTTATATCTTACAGGTACTTTTGTTTCTGTACTGACCCAGACTTGATGGGATGAACGATGGTCTGGGGACAATGACGTAAATATGAAGATCAGTTTATCCAAAGTCAGGAACTTGGGGTAAACTCAGATGTTCACTTCTTCTTACTATAATTATGCTCATGATCATGACCATGAGCATCATCGGTATTCCATCAGGTCATATAAAAAGACTTAAGTGTGGAACCTACCTCATTCCATCTTTTAGGGGCCGGGATGACGGAAATAATTATGGTGATAATTACTACTGCAGCTACTACTACTGCTACTACCATTACTACTACTACTATCATCTACAACGCCATCGTTTCCGCCGCGCAGCAGTTGTCTCCGCCATTTTCATAATTAAACAACAAACACGGTAGCGGGAAATAAAATAAATAAAACAGAGAGAGAGAGAGAGAAAGAAAGAAACTTAGAGTGCTGCTAATATTACACAGCGCTTTATAATTCCCTCCTGCTTTATAATCTTACTAATTTCTTTATTGCCGGACGCTCATTTGATTGCAAGGCAGGGATTATGAACGACGCCATTACCCAGTAAACTACAGTCGCGCTGGAGTTAGCTTATCTCCCCCACTTTTATAGTGTTACTCCCAACCTCTCACTCTAAGTCACCCTCCCTTAACCCTGTCTATATTTTATTCCCTTAAAATGAATAAAAAATGTTTACATATTTCTAGAATGTAATAAACAACACACACACACACACACCAGACCAAAGGAGCTAGATATACGTGTACAAGTACATCATATAAGTACTAGTTTTTGTGTATCCACCTCTGGGCAGGGACAAATCCGTTCCCTCTGGCCCAGCACTCCTACGACTTGCAACAGACGGCGCACCCGACACCTATTACCGCCTAGGCACTCACACCAGCCGTCCATACTGAACATCCATATCAAAAGTCCATACTGATTCAGAATGTTTTGGTTAACTATTCCACTCTGTAATTCACTTCAAGGCGACTACAATCGCCTGGTTTTGCTAGATCGCAGAACTACTTTGTACAGTTGTCCTGGCCACGAGGGAGTTAATGATGATACCATTAACACTCCCAGGCTCTTGTGACTCATTCTCCGCTGGATTATATCGCCTGATGGAAGTGAAATAAAATACTAGACTTGTCCCGACAATGAGAGGGTTAATTCAGAGTTATACTAGCTGCATTTCCCTGCACTTCCCTCCAAGTTGTCAGAATTTAATGTCAGTCAGTGTTCCTTTCTAAAATCTAATTACCGTTTAACTATTAGTATAATCCACCACAGTACACCTTATTTATCCAAGAGTTCATATTGCCAAATTATCATACCTTAACTACCATAACTCCCAGCTCTGTAACAACTTATATCCGTGTTAAATTAGTTTTAATCTTATCTTACTGCACTGCATTTCTTAATATCAGATTCAGTTAACCTCACCACAAGTTTTTTTTCCTTTATCTCCAGACGATTTTATGTAACACAGGAGTGGTTTTTCGAACTAGAGGGGTTAGATGCATCCTTAAAACTCTTCGGATGAGAGACCTACCTTAAGGTGAAATAAACCGTCTTATAGCAACAAAAACAAGCTAAAATATACATCAAACTAATGAAGGAGTTAACTTCAAGCCTATGACAGCTTACTTCCTTTCGATTTACAGCAAAATTTTTTTTTGCAGCACTAGGTTTTTTAAATTTAATTATATGTAATAGACCAGTTGGCGGTTATCACAATAATGGGGCATCAGTGGTAACCATAAGCATTTGTCAGCATTAGCAGCAATCACTTAATCGCTTATTTTCTACAACTCTACCTGTAAATATCTTCCAACATTACACTCCTTGATAGTAATAATCACATTTTCTTTAGATAAGTACCTATGCTTCCTTCAGTCCATTTGCCCTTTCAGTCCAGCACAAGAACCTCGCGGACCTAACGGCCACTAAGCACTTGTCCAGATTAGAGGCCACTCTGAGCAATACATTCCTTTGGAGCAAGTGCTTTGTGGCTCGGGCCGCAAAGCACTTGCCCAAATGAAAGCCGTTACTAATCAGCTACCACCACTACCACCACCACCACAGCTACCTTCACCACTACCATCAGCATCATAGCTACCACCATCACAGCCACACCACCACCACCACCTCAGCTACCACCACTAGCATTATCACAGCTACCATCAACATCATCACCACTACTACCACTACAACCATCATCATCACAGCTACAAACACCACCATAACAGTCACCACCACCATCATCATCACAGCTACCACCACCACCATCATCATCACAGCTACCACCACCACCACCACCACCATCATCATCATAGCTCCCACCCCACCACCACCATTTTCTACTGAATATAATCATCTGTGTGTAGCAGAAATGAATTAATAAATATCGGACTGTAGATATACAATCCTCTCTCTCTCTCTCTCTCTCTCTCTCTCTCTCTCTCTCTCTCTCTCTCTCTCTCTCTCTTTCAAAACATGCATGGAACTCCACGGAAATGCCCCACCGCCTCTTGCATGTGCGAGTGTTGAAGCACTAGTAGGAGCAATTATTAGAGCATTAAACACCCCTTCAGAAAATATCAAGTAACATCAAAAGAAAACTGGTCCATCTGGGACCCAGTTCCAATCATCCTACCAAGTTTCATCATAATTATTTTTTCTAGTTTTGCCTGCACTACTGTATACACACACACACACACACACACAGGATTACAGAATATTAGATTTGGAATCACCAGTCAAAAGGTGTATGCTATTGTACTTCATTCACTTTAACCATGTGTAAATTTACCACCTATCCATCTTGAATGCCGCACCGTAACAAGACACTAACATTACACTATGATTCTCGTCCTCAGTAGGTGCTGCGGGAAGCCGTGGTTCTGGCTTATTTTGCTACTGAACTACAAGAAAGAGGCTACGAGAAGACAAAAATTCCTCCTCGTGAGGGTGAATGAACTGTGGTTGCGTTGCGTCCATCAAACAGAAGGGCGAAAAATTAATTATTTATTTAATTAAACAGAAATAAGACAGATCAAAGAACAAAAGCAATAAGAAAGAAGACATAATTTCCTAGTCTGTATCTATAGATACCGGAACACTTCACTGAGCGGACTTGCCCAGATGTCTCTCACTAGCATTTTTCGGACGTTAAGTGCTTCACTCCTGTCAGGAACCTGACAATCTGACATCTGTCCAGTACTCTGTCTCTGTCTCTGTCTCTGTCTGTCTGTCTGTCTGTCTCTCTCTCTCTCTCTCGAATTTATGAGCGCCTAGCTTACAAAACATGTATGGTGCTTTGCAAAGGAATGGAGGTGACAGTATTCATCTGGATTATTACGGTCTGTCTCAATCCCAGAGGTGGTAATCTCGACCAAGAACTAAGTCGCGTTATCTGAAGTGAAGTAATAATGTGCAGATGTACTACGTTACATACAAAACAACAGTCTTCAGAATAGTAGCCTCAATAATGCATAAAAAAACAATCAAGAGGGAGGTGTTTGGAGCCTCCTCAGCCAATAACGATACGATTCACAAAGAAAGAGAGAGAGAGAGAGAGAGAGAGAGAGAGAGAGAGAGAGAGAGAGAGAGAGAGAGAGAGAGAGAATATCACTGCAACAAGAGATATTTCCTAACCAGCTCCCCAGCAACCGAACAGGTGTAGCCTTTAACACAATGCAAGTGAGCCAGTGCAAAAAATATGCCGTTGTGACCACCTACAGTTGTTGGATGTGGTAGTCGCCTCCCCCCTCCCTCCCCATCCTTCGCCCCAACTCGTCCCCACCTTAACCCTCTCTCTCTTCCCCCACTCCCCCACTTCATAGAACTCCCCGGACCATCAGTTTCTGTGGTCGATAGGAATTAATCTATTCCTTTCCCCATACGGTGTGGTAGTCAATCTGCCTTCCACCCCCCCCCCCCCCTCTTCTTTCCTCTCCACCTTTCCCAAGCCTCGTCCACCCTACCCTTAACCGCGTCCTCCCGACATCCACTCCACCTTCCCCAGTAACCCCCATTTCCCCCCGGCAGTCGCCACTCCTGGTAAAACTGTTAGACGATACGTGACTGGTAAACTTGGACCTGGATTCGAGTGTTTGGTCAGCGTGTGTCTTTGTATTTTGTGTCCTTGCGCTGTGTATCTCTTACTTCTCGTGTTTGCCCCTAGGGTCCATCCTCCGTTTCTTCTATCTTTACTCCTCAGGCTATTTTCCTCTTACTTTCCCCTTTTAGCTTGCCTGTTTTCTGCTTCCTCTTTCACTGTCATGTGTATTTTTCTTCTTTCTTGTTGTCTCTCCTCATTCGTCTTGTTTTCTGTCCCATTTTTTTCTACTAGCTGTTTCTTCTTTCGTCTTATGGTTCCTCTTTCTTCTTGGGTGTCTCTCTCCTCCTGTGTCTTTTTCTTGTGTGATCTAGAGGAAATTATCTACTTTATGTCTGTCTTGTAAGTTTCTCTCTCTCTCTCTCTCTTCTTGTGTATTTGTTGCATATCCTATGTATTTTTCGTTGTCGTGTGACCTGGTTGGAAGTGTATGGTTGCAGTGTAAGTGGTATGAAGGTCTTAGTTCTCGCGTGTCTCCTTTTCTATTTTCCATTTTCGTATCCAGTTCCTTATTAGGTCTTATGTCTCTTACATTCTTGATCTCCCTTTTCAACTTTCGTATGTTAGTCGTTCTTAGGTCTCTTACATTCTCTCTTTCTTTTTTCCCTTTAATAATGTAAGTCCTATATGCATCTTCTATCTCTTAAAGTACTTGGCACTGTCTCTTTACCCCCTTTCTGTCTAAGTCCTATTTAGGTCTTGTGTTTTTTTCACTGTATGCCTCTTATTTGTTTTCCTTTTTTGTTTGTTGACTTCCTCTCGAACTTCTATCCTAACTCGACTTCTTTGTCCGTCTTATTCCTGCCTGCCTTACTTTGTGTTAGGTCTTGGGTAACCCACTAACCACTCACCATCACTCGCGTCCTGAAAGCGACGCCTTCATTTGGTGTTACTGAAATAACTGTGGAGCTCTGCCTCCTAATAACAGAAACCTCCCCAAGCTTCCTTGCTATTCCGTACCCCTAGGAGCTGATGGACTGCAAAAGATGTGCACCTTCAACCTGCAGCGTTCAGATGAACCTGTGTTTTCAACTACTGTTATCTTCACTCACCTTCTGGTACGGAAAGAAAGTTTTACATTTTAAAGTTTATATTGTTTGCCTTATTGCTTATTTATCCTTTTATCTTCACTCACACAACAATCAGTAATGGACAACTATAAAACCAAACAGTTATTTCTGACTGTTCATCAACACGGAGATTTGTTTTCGTAACAAAAACCTGTTATAATGCTTTATAAATGCGGCTTCAGGTGGCTTCTTATTAAAGAAGCCAAATGGTTTTCTGTAATCCAGGAAACCATTTGGTACTTGAAGTTGTAATTATTTGACAACAGTTATGCGAATGGTGATTAAGTGGGTTAAGTTACTCCAGATGCATGTGGCTGTAAAAAGTTCAACTTTGAGGATTAGGTGGAATTTACTGTTCAAATACTTCTAAGGAAAAAACGACTGATCGTACTTGTAATCAAGTATCTGGATGGAGTACTGAAGCTCAGAACCTTTACGTTCCTGAGAGGGTTATACTGTCATTGCATTTATTGTTTTTCATATATAAGAACAAGGTTAAGTAGAGCAATAATGTAAAAATAACAGACTATAATAAAAAATAAAAATAATAATAATGCAATAATCCCTCCACTATCCACTGTAATAGAGCCAAAGGCATAACCAGAAAGTCGTCTTGTCCGAAAAGTGGCCCTGAAGCTCCCGCACTGGTCATTCATGACCCTAACGTAACCTAAATCAGAAAACCACCTACCTACCTCCCTACCGGACATGCATTGCACTTATTTAGGTCCCTTTGCACGTAAATAATGGACACAAAGCATGAATTAATTGAATTTTAACCAAAAAATGATGATTTAGAGGTGAGTAAGGCATAGGTGTTCACTACTTGGTAGCACAGTGCAAGTAAGTATCAAACATGGCAATCACAATGAAAATCACCCTTTCTCACATCTTATGCACTAAAATATGGGATACAAAGCATGAAATAAATAAACTGTTATCAGAAAAATGATGATTTTCAGGTGAGTAAGGCACAGGTGTTCACCACTTGGCTGCTTAGTGTAACTAAGTATCGGACATAGAAGCACTATGAAAATCACCCTTTCTCACATCGTATGCACAAAAATAATGAGCACAAAGCATGAATTCATTGAATTTTAACCCCAAAATGATGATTTTGAGGTAAGTAAGGCATAGGTGTTCACTACTTGGCAGCTTAGTGTAAGTAAGTATCGGACATGGCAATCACTATGAAAATCATCATTTCTCACATCTTATGCACTAAAATATAGGATACAAAGCATCAAATAAATTAATTGTTACTAGAAAAATGATGAGTAAGAGTTAGGTATGGCAAAGGTGTTCGCCATTCTACAGCATGCTGAAAGTATCAGACATGCAAATCTCTGAAAATCACCTTTTACACAGTTTGTGCACTTTAATACTATTGGTAACAATGCATGAAAAAAAAAAAACTGATAACAGGAAAAACTGATAACAGGCGATTCTGACGATTAATAATGCGCTGCCTGAAAGGTCACACTTCCTCCACAAGTCCCAAGGGCCCCATCTCCCTGTCACAGTCCGGGAGTTCCAGGTAGCCCAGGACGAACTCCACATGTTCCCGGAGCGCACTCGGCTTGGGGATGGCTGGAGTAGTGACGTGCTGAGAGGATTCCACATCATCATCGCTGTCCTCGTCGGAATCTTCTCGCTGAGTACTAAGACCGGCAACAGAAGATGCGATCTCGATATAAGACATGATCTGATACCCAGGATTGCCCTCATCGTCATCCAACCACTCACGCACTTCGTCCACATCCACATCGTCTCCACCCGCACGAAGCCTTGCATGGAAGTCATCCACCTTGAAACCTAGGAAGTTGTGCACCACGTCAGTTCCACGAAGCAGACGAGACCAACCACTTTCTAGAGTCTTGACGGAGACTTCCTTCCATGCACTGGCCCAGTTGTAGATGGCAGGCTTAAGGTTGTAGCGGCGAAGGTTTTCCAAAGTCCGATGCCCTCGCGTCTCGACCTTTCCTGTGCTTGTCCTCGCCCTCGAAGACAACCAGCACCTCATCCAAAAACCTCCGTCGGTACAACCTCTTCATTGTCACAATCACTCCCTGGTCCATTGGTTGGATGAGAGCTGTCGAATTAGGTGGCAAAAGCAGGCACCTGATGCGGCCATTCTCAGCCACCAACTCCTTCTCAAACAGATGAGCAGGTGCATAGTCTAAAATTAGGAAGGCCTTTACCTGATCGCGTGGGATTTTCAGTGTCTCCGTCTGATAATGAATGACCTCCTTGACAAAGGGTTGGTGAAACCAATCTCTGAAGATCTTGGCTGTGAACCAAGCCTGCAGAGAATGATACCACACGACAGGAAGGACATCCATTAACCCACGAAGGCACTGAGGCTGCTTAGCACGTCCAGCAATAACGGGCTTGAGGCGGTGCATGCCATCAGCATTGGCGCAGCACAAAACAAACACCCATTGCTTGGAGAGCTTGCAGCCAGGTATACGCTTCTCCGTCTCCTCAGTGAGAGTGTTTGTGGGCACTGAGCAATAGAATAGTCCAGTTTCGTCAGCGTTGTAGACTTGACTGAGAGTGAGCCTCTCCATGTCGATCAAACCCTTCACCTTCTGCCGAAATTCTTCTATTCCCTCCTCGATGGCGTCCAGAGCTTCGCCATGGGCATTACAGATGGTAAGTCCATGCCATAACTTGAACGCGAAGAGCCAACCTTCAGATGCCTTGAAGTCTGGGATGTCATGAAGCCTTGCAAACTTCTCGGCAGCAGCTTTCAGCTCCGTTCCACGTACCAACACAACAGCAGCACGTTGTTGTCGATACCAGATGATCGTGGAACGGTCGATGTCTGCATATTTAGGAGTAACATCATCTTCCTCTCCACGTTCCATCTGGTTTTTAAAGCAAAGTCAGCCATGAACTGGTGGAGTTTGTCTCGGGACCTCTTGATATCAAACAAAGTAAAGCGAGGGAGGTTAAATTCACATAGGATGCATGAGGTCGGCCATCCCGCGTCCACCTTCTCCAATATCTCCCGTTATTTCTCTAGAATCAACACCACTCTCTTCCTCTTCTCAGACAAGGAGGCCATCATCACACACATGATGAAGAGGGTGCAGAGGAGCAGCAAGGCCTGAAGAAGGTAGGGGATCACCACAAATGCAAGCACATGAGCAGCCATGACGAGAGTGTACGAGAGTGTGCTAACCAACCGGCGTCCGGGCGGGAAGTGAGAGGAGAGTGGACAGAGGTGGGCGGTACGATAACACAGCTGGTTGACGCACGTGGGAAATTCACATTGACGCGGTCAATAAAAATCGGATTTTTTCCTTTTTTTTTTTTCGTTTTTGGGCATCTTGGGGTTTTGACCATCAGCCTAGATGTCCGAACAGTGAGGTACCTGGAGAGTCCGGAAATTAAAAGGATTACTGTAATAATGAAACACTGAGAACTTGGGCCCCGAGCTGTTCACAAAGTGTTACTTGGTATACCTCTGCCAAGCATTGCACACGGGCTCGCCATACAACCTCCATGATCTTGCTGGCCAAATCAGTTCATCCCATTGCCACTATCTTGGCTGGAGTGAGGGACTAAGTCAGATCACTCCCGATGGAGGTTTTGGGTGGGAGAGGGGGAAACCCACTGGAACTGACCAGGAATGGGAAGCAAAAAGCAAAAAACTCGGAGGAGGAGAGAGAAGTAGTGACTTGGACCCAAGAGGGGGAAACAGATTGTCCCGTCGACAGGGCTGCCCTGAAAATCCCAACTGGGGATTGATACTCCGACCCTATCTAAACCCCTGTCCACCCCTCCTCTGCCCACCATCCCTGCTGCACATCACTGGTTCATCTTCCCATTGCTAAACGATACTCCCTACCGCCTCCCCCTTGTCACATTATTTATACATATTGATACCTAAGCTTTACATAGGTGTAATATGCAAAATAAATCATTAGAGATGAGATGCCAGTGAATCCTTAAACCAAAGAGAATACAAGCCACACACACACACACACGGGAGAGAAAGACAGAGGACTGAGGGAAGGTCAGTGATTCCTGGGTGGCCACTCCTAGGATGCTGCTTCTTGCTCGCATCTGTACAGAGAAAGGAGAGATGGAGTGGAGGACGGAGGTGAGAAGAAAGAATGGTTGAAATGAGAATAAAGATAATCTAGTTTGACCCAGTACGACCTTGGCCTTTGACCCCATGACCTTGCTGACCTAATCAGTTCATCATTCCTTCATAGTGTATTCCTGGCAAACGTTTGGTCAAAATCCATCAAGGGGATCAGGAGATACTGCAGCCACACCCATATGACCTTGATTTTTGACCTGATCTTGCTAACCCTATCAGTTCATTGTCCTTTCATACTATATAACCAACATAAGTTTTGTAGAGATCCACTGAGGGACTCAGGAGATGTCGCACCCACAATGACAAACAAAGTTGAATAACTTTGACCTTTGACTCTTGGACCCTGCTGACCCAATCATTTCATTGTCCCCTCAAACTGTATCACTGACTAAAATTCAGTGGAAATCCGTCCAGGGATTCAGGAGATATCAGGCCCACAAGGATAAATTAAGTCGACCCCATGTGACTTTGACTTTCGATTCCTTGACCTTCCTGACCTGATCAGTTCATCATCTCCTAAAACTGCAATACTGACAAAAAGTTTGGAGATTCGTCCATAAGTTCAGGATATATCGCGCCAAGAATAGTGTTTTGGACACACGCATGCACCAACGCACCAATGCACACACAGACGGACAGGCATATCATTTAATGCCTCAACCAACATAGGTGAGCGGACCCATAATAATATATTATTATTTTTATTATTATTAAAACTAAAGAATAAAATAAAATATCCACGCATTTTCTCATTAAAGGTCATACTAAACGAGCAAAAATGGTAGGAATTCAAGGTTGTCAGACACTGAATAAAACGTCCAGGTTCCCATTTGGAATATTTTGGTTGAGAGTGTGGTGGTGTGGTGGTGTGGAGGCTTGGTGAACAGATTGTATGGAGGTGCTGTGTTGGCACTGTGGACAGGAATTTTAATGATGAGAACAAATGGAGATGTGGTGGAGATATGTGATATACTTGAGGACAATGCAAAAGCAGAGTCACACAGTATGTCTGACATGAAGTGAGCAAATGCAGATATGTGTCAAGAGAAGTGGTAATGTGTAGAACTGTGGTTGCATTGTAGAGAGATGTGCACATGCATTGTGGTGAAGAGGTGTTGTGGTGGTGAGATGGAGAGGTGGTGACGTGAAGAGGAAGTGCAATAATGTGATGATGTGCAGTGGTTTGGCTGAGCAGAAGTGTGGTGATGTGAAGTGTCCCGAATTCGCTGCATTGTGCGCATTATGAGATTCGCGGCATTGTATTATTATGGGTACTCACGAACATATATGAAATCAAGTGTATCGCTCAGTTCTAACCGTCCCAACAGAACTTCGAATGAAATAGAATTTCAAAACATTCATCACTGTTTCACAAGTGACTGACTGTCTTTATGTACTGACGTAGTGTTTCACTGAGCGAATTATCATATGTATATACCGTTCACCCCTGCCTCTATAGCTGTTGAAGCGAAGCCACACCTATTTCCTGTGAACATTGCTCTCTACCAGGCATGAGAAACAAATTCAGTGAGTTTGTGTCCAGGGACTGAGGGAATCAGACATATTCAACAGGGGATTCAAGAGAGCAGTCATCACTGAAGACTAACCCTCGCTGGCGTGTCTTAGCGGTTAGATAACCCAGCCTCTTTGCAGCCAGTGATGCCATTATCTCCCCAGCCGGCAGCCCCCTAGTGTTGGACGTGCAGAGAGCAGTGCAACCTCCTCAACAATTCCTTGTAGGTACTGATACCTTGCCTCTCCATTAACCAGTATTTTCTTTCCTTTTTTTTTTTTTTAAGGTTTAAGGTTGCGTGATTGTGTGAGTGAATGAATTTACTTACTTGAGATTCTTGTTACGTAAAATTCATTTTGTTTGTAATTGATAAATTCACAGCCCTTCTTTTGAGCTCGATTAAATGTAAAAATCGTGATTCATTTCTCCACTCTGCTCTTACTTAATTTGCTTGTTCTCAGTTTGCACAAACTTTTCTTGATAGTAATCACGACTGGTAGTTAAATCAGTCTTTCCATTTAATTAATAATAAATCCTGTTATGCCCCATCCCACATTGCCACAGGCTTCAACAGCTGTAGTTCAGTACAGGAAGGACGTTGCCCAGTGAGTTGTTCTTCCTATATAGGCAGCCTTTCAGTGCACAACAACACAGATTGTAAACAAGCTTCTCATGTTCATTGTCCTTATTAACTAAGTAATTACGAGGTATATGCTCACCAAATACACTTAGCAGATATCACAAGTACCAGAGCTACACTAACTTCACAAGGCGACAAGTCAAACTAACCTCAAACTCCTCTGTTCTCTCCTCCATCCTTACATACTCTTGCAATACACTCCAATCTTCAAGGATACTCATGCTACAACAGTTGCCAAATCAGAGACATCCAAAACATGCCAGAGTTTTCTTACATAAAGCTCTAAATGCTTTAGCATACAAATTGAAATAAAATTAAATAATTTAGCAATCATATAAATAACGACACATTAGAGAAAGAGAGAAAAACATTTAATGCATAACTTTACAAAATACCTCCACTCACAGATAACAGGCTAACTGGAGACTCTGACATGTGACTGAATAATAAGAGAAATACTGAGAACCTTCCAGTACTTCCTAACTAACAAATCCCGCTTCTCAACACTACCCCCTCCCTAGTCCTTTGTTGTCCCGACAAAACTACACTATGGATGCAAACATAATCCTTAATCCTACTGAAAGATCTAATTATACACAAAATAATCCTTCAATTTATCAGGTCTTCTCCTATGCTGCTTCCAGTGACATCCCTTCACACAGTACACTCCTGGAATGTCTTGGTCCTCTTTCTGATTCACTTCTACCCTCGAGAAAGTGTCACCATCCTCTTGTACTTCATCACTGTGATCCTCCTCAGCATCCTCAGATGCGTGTGAGCATGATTCCTTGGAGATGTCCCAGCTGTACTGTCTTGGCCCATGTTACTGCCACAAGCGCATCACGTGTACCACCTTTGGGCGAGACTTCCTGCCTCCCCGAATCCGGTACGTTACATCTGATAGGCGGTCCAGCACAGTGTATAGCCTGTCTCACGGGCTCTGCAGCTTCAGTGATTGTCCCTTTTTCCGCTGAGGATTGTATAACCAAATTTTGTCACCATTCGTGAAGCTCACCTCAGTTGCCTTGGCATCATACTTGCATTTCATCATTTTGCCTAAAAACTTCAGAGCCTCTCGAACTTGATGATGCACCTCAACCAGTCTCTCCTGAAGATGCTTTGCATAGCAGGGGATGTTCACTGACAGCTCTTCACCAATAACTAGTCAACAGGTAAATGAAACTCATGGCCCAGCATCAGTTTTGCAGGGGTGTAGCTGGTAGACTCATGGGATGAAGGCTGATATGCCATCAGCAACGCAGGTAATTTCTGGTCCCATTCTGTTTGTCCCTCTATGCAGTACTTGACCAGTTCTTGTCCCAGGGTCCAGTTGAATTTTTCTACCATCCCACCTGACTGTGGCCTTAGGGGGGTCGTCCTGGCCTTCTTCATCCCCAGTAACTTGCAGCACTCACGGAACACAGCAGACTCGAAGTTTCTACCCTGATCTCTTGTGGCATCCCAAAACGACAGAAGAACTGATCAACCAACACCTGAGCAACAGTCACAGCCTCTTGTTCGGGGATGTCATAGGTTTCTGGCCACTTTGTGAAGCAGTCCATCACAATACATATATACCGGTTTCCACTTTCTGTAAACTTCTTGTTTACTCTAGCCACAACAGTTGCCAAATCAGAGACATCCGAAACATGCCAGACTTTTCATACATTGCATAACACTAAATACTTTAGCAGGAAATCTTAACCCGAGGAATCCCATCGACTTATGAGTACGTCGCAACGTTTTATCACAGCTACACCCATCGACGTACGGGTATATCACGCAATTGCAAGGGTCATAATTTGCACAGTTTTCAAGTTTCATGGGTGATTATTGGTAGGCATATGTGGGAGACCTTCCTCTACCTGCTGTCAAGTGGGGATACTGCCTGGCCTCACCTAACCCCCCCTTCCCCTGGATAGGGCATGGAATAATTTCAGTTGTGAAAAATGCCAAGTAAGGAATTCTGTGGAACCATGAGCCGAAGATATTGTTCTGAGATAGTATGAGAAAGTGGAGAGAATGGGAGTGAATAGGGTGGTGAAAAGGGTATCTCTGAGGGAGTGTGAAGGTCAGGAAAAAAAGTAATAGGTGTAGATGGAGGAGGATAGACATGGTAACTAAGTGGGTGAGAAAGAAAGATATTGGAGTTAACGGGAAACTGACAAGCAATCGAGCTGACTGTATGAATTTTATGCGGAGGAGCGTATGACCAGAGTTTAGCACTCCCTTTTTCCAAGACAGTGTAGGAATTACTCTGTCAGACAGGTGAATGTGAAGCTATGTGCGGAGTGTTTTTGGACCTATCAGGTGGAACCAGGACTCCGGGGTGTTCAGTTTTGAATGAATGCGCGAGTGACTCATTCAAATGGGCATTTTTGGGTTAGTATCTCATTTTCGACGAGTGTAGTCTCTTTTTTTGGAGAAGTAGATGTGGATGATGATGACGATGACACCGAATAACGAGAAATTCTTTATCAAGCAAGAGCCTGATCATCACCTTGTTGTATTATAGGTCTTCCTGACTAACCCTCAGCGTCAACCTTCCCCAGAGTGTGGGTGTGTACTTCAAGGTAAAAAAGGAATCTACACTGAATATTCCCAGGAAAGTGTGTGTGTGTGTGTGTGTGTGTGTGTGTGTGTGTGTGTGTGTTACTCTTGTACTGCTTCTAAATGAACTTATGAATGTGTGCATGTGAGTGAATATGTTCGTTTGTTTGTTTGCTTATGTCTCTCTCTCTCTCTCTCTCTCTCTCTCTCTCTCTCTCTCTCTCTCTCATACGTGCGCGGACTAACAAATTTGTGTGTGTGGACGGAGAGAGACAGACAGACAGACAGAGAGCAAGTGTTATTAGGTAAGTGCCTGAACGTGTGTGGGAGAGGCAGGAAGATGATGTATGTAATGGGTGTGTACTGTGACAGCCAGCAGTACTGTACTGTACATGGGGATTCTCTCTCTCTCTCTCTCTCTCTCTCTCTCTCTCTCTCTCTCTCTCTCTCTCTCTCTCTCTCTCTCTCACCATCTGTTCACACACACACACACACACATGCTCTCTCTCTCTCCCTCTCTCTCTCTGTAGTGTAAGCAAATATAACACAAATATTCCTACGGTATGTCTTTCTCTACTCACTTCTTCGCCTGACTTTCTTATCATGCTTTCCTCACAAATATTTATACACCACCTCTATAGTGTGCCCCCAAACTGACGGAGTTTTATACTACAACTGAATCATAAATGCTGTATCAACTCGAGTCCAGTTCTCAACCGTTTCGCAGCTATTGATATCTTTATGTGTGAAAATAGACTCTATCAGAAATTACACTTAAGGTAAACAAAATTAGTGTATCCAAAGAATAACCACTTGAAGTCTGGTACACTTTTCCTGGAACGCTCGTAAATGCCACTTTTGACCGTATTGTCGTTAGCTGGAGGGACTTTGCATCATTCCTCAGCGATTATGCCTGCGTATTGCATCATAGCACTCTTGTATATCGCTCTAGGTCTATATAGATAGACAGATAGATAGATATAGATAGATAGACAGATAGATATAGATAGATAAATAGACAGATAGATAAAAGATAATATAAAGTGTCGATATAAAACAACTTCAAATAGAACACATGATAAAGCTGAGTTGTAACATGCAATATAAATCGTTTAAAAGGAGGTGCTACGAGGCATATCACCTCGAGTAGGGGTCATTGAAATCATTTAAAAACCTCACTATCCCTGCCGTTTCCTCACCCTGCTTTCTTCACTGTTAGTTTGCCTCTCTTCTGTTGTTTCCTCTACTCCGTCCTCTCTTGCCTTTTCTCTTCACTCCTTCACATTGCCTTTTGTCCAGCCTATTTTTGTACCCCTTCTCGTCAATTCTCTTGCCTTTTCTCTTACGTCCTGTCACCCTTATCATTTTCTGCTTCATCCTAGCCTACTAAAGCATCAATATTCCTATCGCTTTCGTCATATCGCACACTTTACTACCTCGCTGCTTTTCACACTTGATTCATATACCGTATACGGGAATAGAAAGTCTGCCGGTTTGAAATGGCATAAACACAGCCGTTTGAATGGACACTACATCAGCACCACCACCACCAACCACCACCACCACCACCGACCACCACCACCACCACCACCACCGACCACCACCACCACCACCATAAAGACATCTCCAACAGACAAAGAACACTATAATCACTGTTATTATTAGTACCATTACCACCAACATCATAAAGTTACAGTGTCCATCTCGTTTCTGGTATGTCTGCCATGGGTCTACCACCACAACCACCACATCAGTAGCACACCACCACAGTACGGCATAATACCACCACCACTATCAACACCACGGCTACATTACCACAAACACTTCCCTTAGCATTACCACACCATCGCAGCGTCATCACTACCACCACAATCCCTACCACTTCCACACCACCACCACAGCCGTGAATTTAGCAAAGCGACCCAGTCTTATATTTTGCCTCCAAAAACTTATGATAAAAGTCGGACTGAAGTTTGCCAATTCCACGTCTGCCCCCCCCCCTCTCTCTCCCTCTCTCTCTCTTCCTACACCTCTTCCCTCACCCCCTCTCTCCCTCTCTCTCCCCTCCCACTCCTATCTTTGCCTCCCCATTTCATCACTCTCTTTCTCTCCACCTCATAGAACGAGGTACCATGATTTTCTTTGTAGTAAACAGCCTCAAAAAGAGCCTTAGGTTTGCTGCGTATTGCTATCCTTTGTATTCTTTTGCCTTCTACCCACCTTTTCCCCTTGTCTCATATTACAGCACGTTGGATGGTGGAGGCAGAGGGGATGGTAAACCGAGGGAGGGTGGGAGGTGAAAAACAAAATTCAGAATGGTATGGGAAAGCAAGTTGGGGGAAGGGGTAGGGGGATGGGTAAAGAAGAGTGTGGTGCTGGGAGAGGGATTCCATCAGCAAAACAGCACTTTATTTTGGGTTAAGATACAAGTTACACAAAGGTTTAATACTACCGTACCAGTTATCGTCATCTTCATCACCATCTTCATCATCACCATCATCATCATTATCATCATCATTATCATCAGATCGAGGTGGACAACAGCAGATTCTTATTTGGCAAAGTATAAATCATATTTTCATCATTAGCTGAGCACACATAACTGATCATATGATACAAATGTAACCTTAAAACAATTCCCATTCAACAGGTGGGGAATTACTGGATCTAATTCCATTAAAGTCAATGAGTTTTTGTTTTCAAAGGACAATCTAAAAAAGAAAAAAAAAGCATTTTTCTGACTAGAAGTGTTATATTCAGTGTTAAATACCTTCAGTCCGACGACGTATTTTCTATTTTATTCTTGCTATTCGGAGAGTGGCGCCTTCCCGTCATGGTACAGAGAGCGGCGGTGTGCAAACTGTTCCTGATCTCACTGCCTCACCACGGAGAGGAATATGGTGGAATGTACAAGCGCAGCTTCAGTCTGCATTTCACCGGAATTAGGTCCAGATGAACACAAGGCCATATCATCATCAACAACGACAAAAACGACGACAACATCTATCTTCGGACGATTGGAACAAGCTTGACGGAGCCTTTACGAACTAGATATGTGTAACATAACCTTCATTAACCCATTCGCCACACAATGTATTCGGCTGGAATATGTATCCCGCTGAGAGAAGATGGACCCTCTGCCCTGCATAGTCCTGGATCATCCTTGGGCAAGGTGTAACACCCATTAGCCCATCAAGAAGGTTGCTGGTAAATTGTTACTATTGTCCTGGGAGGCATTACCATGGGAGTGACGTGGGGTCACATCCTAGTGCTTGGCCTTTCACAAAACTCTCAGGCTGGGAACTCAACCACATTTACCAAGAGGCAAAAGTTTAGGCTGAAACTGCTCATCCTCTTGGGAGATATCCCTACTACTTTTCCCAGCACCTAGCCATGTGGAAGGACCTTGTTCTGACCCTGGTAAGGCGCTGTCTGCCACAGGAAGGTGGCTGCTTGCTTGCGGTCTGGCCCTTCTCGATCTGACAAACTGGAGTAGAACAACTACAACAACAACAAAAGACTTCACCACAGAAGACGTCTCCGAAGATGAATAACACTGTCTAGTGGTAGCTATAATTTAACAAAAAATACATCATTGGACTGAGAGTTATTTATAATTTTCTAATGAAAATCGGCAATATTCTCTTTTGATCCATAATAATGTAACACGAAGGAGCACTCAGAGAGTGCAACACCCCCACCAAGCAAATGGATTAAGGGCGAAATATTTGACTTTGCCCTGTGCCCTTGACCCTTCTACCAACTTTGTCGGAGATCAGATATAACAAAGTTGTCAGGGGGAAAATGAAGAATATACTTTATATAATAAATAAATGTTAAGCCAGATGTCACGAGGGAAATAAGAATAACCCTCTGGTCGATTATCACGAGAGAATCGACTCGTGAAATCAAGTAGCGATTTTACTTTTATGCTGGCTTACTTCACCAGTTCTCAGGAGTCGAGAATTTATAGACTTTCTCAACAGTACACAGCAGAGACTAAACGCTCAAGAAGGCTGTATTACTGTACTGTTGGCCTCTGAGAAAGTTAGTTCACCCCTTAACACCTAGCTGGCACAACGGATTTAAGGATTAATACCAAGAGCTGGCCTAAGTACCAGTCGCGATTAATATATGGAGTTGTGCTAACTTGGAGTAGCAAAAGTGTACTAATTATGTAGGGAAATCAAACATGACTGTTACATTTAACAAAGCTCAAGAAAACGAACTGTAAATTTATTAATTACATGAAAATAAATTTAAGTTACATGAATCTACTCAAAATCAAAGAAAGGGAAATGCACTCACTCAAGCACTCAAACAAATGGCTAAATAGAGCACTGAGCTAAATAACCAAAGAACTTTCTGATTTACTATTTGCGTCTCTTTTATGTGAACCTGGAATATAAAATTAACACAGTAACTAATATTTTTTCAGCACGATAACGCACTTTTAATTATTACAGGCTACTGCTATTAACATCCATCAAGTTTTATTTGATTAAGAGAAAACGTCTTGTAGTGAAGGGGTTAATAGAGGCTATATCTAAGCCCTCCAGATTGAAAAGTATCTGCAGAACTAAACAGAGCCGTCCACAGAAACCACAGATAAAGTGAAAATAAATACTTCATTGAACAGAATCGGTTAACATGTCAAGCTGGAATATGTTAGTAAGGAAGAAGTGCTGTGCGGTATTTTCTATGACCCACCGAATATTCCTCACTCCTTTAAGCTCAGTTGATGGTCAGGTGTAGTCTGGCGGGAGGGTCGGTTAATGTAGTAACCAAGGAACCTCATTCCCGGTTCGTAACTAAAGTTCATCGAATTTCATGCAACTACAGCATAGTATTCCAGTTGTGGGAGCAGCCCAGGTCCACACACCGACTACACTGAGCCTGACGAAAATACTCGCCCTAACCTCACCCTCCCTGCTCTCCCTACCAGCAAAGAGTGTAGCTACAAAGGAGAGTAAAAGGAAAATAAACAGACCTACCAGTGACTACACTAGGGGGGGAAAGGGAAAAGGTAAGCACACCTCTTAGGCTTAGTACGGAACTTTCTACGGGCGCAAAGGAAAGCAAACAACAAACACGTGTGGTAGTCCCTTTGAGGCTCTTACCGGATCAGCACATAGGATTACAAAGGCAGTCCAACATCAACAGGTCTGTTGGTCGTTGTATGGCTGTTTGTTATAGGGAAGGCTATAATTAACAAAATTATACTGTCAGTTAAAAAGAATGTAAAAGCAAGTGGGACTTTCGAAACCACGGTGGCTTT